>MDKI01161908.1:0-143935 GCA_005239505.1 Nicotiana paniculata | reverse complement strand
CTAAAGCCAGGCTGGCCCTGGCGTTAGGGGGGCGTTAGCCTCCTAAAGCCAGGCCTGGCCTGGACTTATCCAGGACTTAGAGCCAAAACGCCTGGTCTCCTGGTTCTGGTGAATTTCGAGTTTTGACGAGTTTAAGTGTTTCCCGGTTCAAATAGAAGTCTCCTACACATTTAGGGTTTGTCCTAAACTTATAAATAAACCCCAAAAACACAACTTAGAAGGGAGATTCGAAGAGGAGAGAAGGGATTCGAATGGCAAGACATCAAATTGTACAGATTTTCTTCATTAATTTGTAGTTTAATTATGCAAAGTTATTTTAGATTTGATTCTTATGAATTTGTTTAGCTAACTTCTTTAATCTAGGGTTTTGGTATGACCCGTTGGGGGATGAACTTATTTTCTTATTAACATAGTTCCGATTGGTTGATTAATCTCTAATTGTTCAACTACGTTCTTGTTGTAGTTAATTGAATGGCCATCAATTAGCTGTGCCTATTTATTATGTATCAACTTGAGAGAAAGAGTGCATATTTAGGTAGTTGTTTGAACAACATCATTCCCAGAGTATAGACGAAAGTAATAATCGAGGGTTTAGAGGTTGGATTAGAGATAACAATACCTCAGGTGCAATCTAAAGTGAACTGTAATGCAATCTAGCTAGCGTAACTTGAGAGAGTGCGTCTAGTAAATCATCATAATTAATTGAGAGAGATTTATGGTAGATAGAGTATTCATGATTGATAGAAACAACTAATAAAGCTATATGAGGTATCCGAGAAGTAAATTCACCGATGGGGGAAACCATAACCTTAGATATTTATTACAATTGTTTACACCTTAGCGTAGTTAATCTTTAGTTTTAGTAATTTAAATAAAATCAAGTGAAAGTTGAGTATTCTAACAGCTTGCTTGATACTAAATTCCCTGTGGGATCGACTCTGGGTATAATACCCTGGATTATATTTTCAACGCCCGCTTAGTCTTTTATTAGACATAGTTGAGCGTGATCAGCTACCACAACAGAAGCAAGAATTCGACTAGGCTTTGAAACATCCAATCTTAAAAACCTATTGGCCAAAGCCTGTGACTAGTGGCCTCTCTGCTACCGGTAAATATGTCAAACTACCCATGCTCTCAGCCTTCCTACTCAATGCATCGACCACTACATTGGCCTTCCCCAAATGATATAATATGGTGATATTATAGTCTTTCAGCAACTCCAACCATCTCGGCTATCGCAAATAAAGATCTTTCTGCTTGAATGGGTGCGAAGACTCTGATGGTTGGTATAGACCTCAAATAAAATGTCGTATAGATAGTGCCTCCAAATATTCAGCGCGTGAACAATGACTGCCAACACTAAGTCATACACAAGGTAATTCTTCTCATGAACCTTAAACTATCCAGGTGCGTAGGAAATCACCTTAACGTCCTACATCAATATCACGCCGAGCCTAATACGCGATGCATCATAAAACACGATGTAAGATCCCGAACCTGTAGGCAACACCAATACTAGGTTTGTAGTCAATGCAATCTTGAGATTCTGAAGGCTCAACTCACACCCATCGGACTATCTAAAAAGAGTACCATTCTGGGTCAACTTGGTCAATGGGGCTGAGATAGATAAAAGCCCCTCCACGAACCACCGATAGTAACCCGCCAAACCTAAGAAACTATGAATCTCTGTAGCTGAAGTAGGTCTAGTCTAGTTTTGAACGACCTCAATCTTCTTAGGATCCACCTTAATGCTCTCGGAAGATACAACATAGCCTAAAAAGGCAACCGAGTCCAACTATAACTCACACTTTGATAACTTGGAATATAGCTCATGATCCCTCAAATTCTGAAGAATGATCCGCAGATGCGGCTCATTCTCCTCTCGAATATAGGAGTAAACTAAGATATGGCCAATGAAGATAATCACGAAGGAATCCAAATAGGGTTTGAAATACCTGGTTCATCAAATCCATAAAGGCTATTTGGGCATTAGTCAAGCCAAATGCCATCAGTAAGAACTTGTAGTGATCATACTGAGTCTGAAAAGCTATCTTAAGGACATCCGATGCCCTAATCTTCAACTGGTGGTAGCTAGACCTTAAATCAATCTTCGAAAACACCTTAGCGCCCAAAAGATTGTCAAATAAGGCATCAATCCTCGGCAACGAATACTTATTCTTGATAGTAACTTTGCTCAGTTGCCTGTAGTCAATACACATCCTCATAGAGCCATCTCTCTTCTTCACAAACAACAGTGGTGCGCCCAAGGCGAGACACTAAGTCTAATAAATCCCTTGTCAAATAAATCCTACAACTTCCCTTTCAATTCTTTCAACTCAACTGGGGCCATATAATATGATGGAATAGAAATAGGCTGAGTGCCCGAAACCAAGTCAATGTAGAAATCGATATCTCTGTCAGGTGGCATGCCTGAAAAGTATGTAGGAAACACCTCTGGAAAATCTCACACAAACAAAACCGAATCTATAGAAGGAACCTCCACACTAGAATCACAGATATAGTCCAAATACGCCAGACACCCCTTGTCGACTATATGCCGAGTCTTCACTTATGAAATGACCCTGCTAGTGAATGTCTAGGAGTCCCTCTCCACTCCAATTGAGGCAACCCCGAAATGACTAATCAGAGTCTTGGCGTGACAATCTATAATAGCATGATAGGGCGACAATCAATCCATGCCCAATATCACATCATAGTCCACCGTATCAAGTAACAGAAGGTCAACCCAATCTCGTAACCCCCAACAGTAAGCAAACAAGCATGATAGACCCAATCTACCACAGTAGAATCCCCCACGACGTAGACACATAAACAGGGGACTCAAAAAATCACGAGACATAATCAGATATGAAGCGAAATATGATGAAATATGCGAATAAATAAAATACGGATAAATTAAAATTTGATAAATCTCTATGGCTAACTTGAACAATACCTGTGATGATCGCATCGGACGAATCTGCCTCAAGTCTTGCTGGGAAAGCATATTAATGGGATTGAGCCCCACCACTTTGACCTCAGCTTCTCTGACAACCTTTAACTAGCTGGACTCCACCTTTAACGACCTAACCACCACATCGGGCTGCTTGAACCTCGCCTTTAGCTGGCTGAGTGGTGGTGGAGAAACCGGTGCCGGAATAATGGCACGAGTATGCTGCTATAGACTGCTTCTATTCAATCTAAGACAGTACCTCTTGATATGACCAACATCGCCGCACTCAAAGCAACCTTGCGGCTAGCGTAACTGCTGAGTCTGATACGATCCCTGATGACCCAAATGACCACTGTTGTAACTTTGTAGTGGTGGTGCACTAATAGCAGCTGAAGGTGTGATAAATACTAGTTTCTCAAGATCAGACCCATAAGGACCACGACTGCCTGAAATACTATGTTCTAACTGAAGTGCTGACTAAATTAGCCTGGGAGGATGGCCTCTACTAAATGAACCCCTACCTCTAGACGAGGCACCACTGAAACAAAAAAAATTATGAGGCACCACTAAAACCACAAAAATGACGAGGCCTCTTCTCAGACGCCACCTCTCTGCCCTGAAAATGAGTCCTCTCAATCTGTCAGCAATATCCATAACTGGAGTGAAAGAAGTATCATCCTCAGTATCTCTGTCCATCTGCAACTTGATACCATAATTAAGACCATCTATAAATCTCCTCACCCTATCCCTTTCAGTAGGATCACGACAACTGCGAAGCTAGATAGGTTCACAAATCTGGTCTCGTACTGGGTAACCGTCATGTTACCCTGTTGGAGGTGCTTAAACTAACTGTGGTAGTACTCTTTCAAAGTAAAAAGGATGTAGTACTCTTTAAAAGTAAAAAGGATGAACTTATCCAAGAATAACTGTGAGAACTGATCCCAAGTAAGTGGAGGTGAGCCTGCTGGTCTGCCTCGAATGTAGTCCCACCACCACCTCTTGGTAAAATCGTGCATCTGAAACACTACGAAATTGACTCCACTGGAATCCAAAATACCCTTGTTGCTCAACATCTCAGGGAAATGGTATAATATATCCTATGGGTCCTCAGAATGTGTACTACCAAAATGAATAGGAAATAGCTTGGTGAACTTGTCCAACTTCTTCATCCCCTAGGAAGACATCGCGGGTTTCTTCCTTAACTGTGTAGCAATGAAAAACTGAAATGCTCCAATTGATAGAACCACTGAAGTCTGATATCTACGATCTATCTTCTCTAGCGTATGAGTCACTGGAGTTTGGGCTCCTCCATAAGCCCGTGAGACGGCTGGTGCCATAGGGAGCACACTGGTCTAGGCCACACTCTCTATAAGGCCCACCAAATGGACTAGGGCATCCTGAAGTACTGGGTGGCAACGAACTCCTGTGGGATCAGAGCAGGTCCAACTGGAGTGCTGAAGCAAGGATATCCTTCTCCTATTTGATTTTAGGCTCTACAATCGATGCTCTTGCGCGGGCTCTGGGCTGAGCTCTGCCTATGCCTCAGCCTCTACCCCTGGTAGTGGCTGCAACCTGGGGCTCCGGATCCTGCTCGATTGTGGATGATGTGTGTGTCCTCACCATGTGTGAGAGAACAAGAATAGAATAATTCAAACTTCAGTGATATAATAAGATCGCACGATAGAGAAAGAAAGAAGTGACATTTCTCAAAGCCCTATAGCCTATAGAATATAAGTACAGACGTCTCCGTACCGATCCTTCAAACTCTACTAATATTGCTCATGACTCGTGAAACCTAGGCAAACTAGTTCTCTGATACCAACTTGTCATGACCTGAAATCCCAACCACAGGGCCATGATGGCGCATAACATCCACTTGCTAGGCAAGCCAACGTTAGCTAAAGAATTAACCAATTTTAACAATTTTAAAGCAGAATATTTTAATAATTCAAGACTGATTTAATCTGAAATACATGTGTTTAGTACAATCGTAACACAGTCCAAAAACATATCTAGAAATGCAAAGTCACTAGTACATGAGCAACTAGAATAGTACATATATGGGCTGAACGAAATATATCTAGTTAAAGCAAAATAAACAGTAAAGATAGAATAGTAGGGACTTTAGGGACTGCGAACGCGAAACAACTCAACCTCAAGTCTCCTGGGCAAGTCGGATCTAAGCGAACTCCTCTAAGCTCCGTTGGGACCAACATCGGGATCTACACAAGAAGTGCATAAGTCTAGTATGAGTACAACCGAACCCATATACCCTGTAAGTGTCGGGCCTAACTTTGACGAAGTAGTGACAAGGCTATGACAAGACACTTACTATAAACCTGTACGAATAATAGTAAAAGACAATAGAAACATAGAGAAAAGCAAGTAAAATCGTAAGAACGAACCCCAAGGTCAACTAACAGAGGGACCTAGAATAACATCATCTCTTAACCTCATATCACAATATCGAGATAAAACAGTAGTTACTGACAACTAAAACACATCATACACTATTGCAGCATGCAATCCGATCCCAACATTTATCATAATATCTGTTGCGACGTGCAACCCGATCCCAATATCATATCATTATCTATTGCGGCGTGCAACCCAATCCCACTATCAATTCATTTCAATAGAGTTGCGGTTCCCAATCATTTACATAAACGACTTAACACAACCAATAACATAATCCCAACACAAAAAGGAAATAAAGCGTATAGAACATCAAGGAATTACCAGTACAAACGGTAATAACCAATACCTCGTAATCACAAACCTTGAAAATTCATTTATACAAGAACAACTACATGACTCACACAATCAGATATAACATGATTAAGTGCACCAAGTAACACAAAGACAACAAAGGCAAGTAAGGACATGAGATAATGACTATATACATTTAATACATGTAGGAACGTATAGCAGGTAAGAAGATATTGAACAAGAAATGAATAAATCAAAATAGGTAACAACTAAATACATATAATAAGTAAGGCATGGATAACAAGTAAGATCATGTAGCAATAAAAGCGTGTAACAAGATATAACATTGAATAAGTGATGACATAAGGGAAAATATCCCAACCCGCATTCTATAACCCATGACAATGCGTATACACTCGTGTCACGACCCAATCTTCCCTCTGTGAGAGGTCGCGACGACACCTAATCTCTACGACTAGGTAAGCCTAACATTTGCGAAAACAATGAAAATGAAAGAATAAATCTTAACCACTAACAACAACCAGTAAGTAAATAACTAATAAAAATGCCACTCGGCATATACAATAACCAACTCTCAAAATATACATAGAATTTCCACAAGACCCGGAACATCATAAGTCACAAGCTTCTAGGAATTTTCTAACTGTTCTATACTTCAATATCTAGAATAAATAAAGAAAGGACAACACAAAAGAGATAGAGGGGGACTCCAAGGTCTGCGGACACGGGCAGATGTACCTTGAACTCTCCAAAACAGCAGAAAATGTGCAACTAATAGTGAGGCTAGTAGGAGGTACCTAGATCTGCACACGAAAACATGTGCAGAAGAGTAGCATGAGTACACCACAATGGTACCCAGTAAGTGTCAAGCCTAACCTCGGTCGAGTAGTAACGAGGTCAGGACAGGCCCACTAGTAAATAATAAATAAGGCAGGAGAATATACACTATAATAAGAGACTAGAATTTAACAAAAGGAAACACAGAAAAATAACAATACAACACACAAGGCTAAACAATAGGGGATCTCTCGAGATACTATTTCGTAGTCCTAATATAAATATGCAGGGAGAACTCCTGAGGTACCGCGTCGTAGTCCAAAAATAAATATGCAGGGAGAACTCCCAAGGTACTGCCTCGTAGTCTCAAAAGTAAATGTGCAGGGGGATCTCCTGAGATACCGTCCCGTAGTCTCAAAGTAAATACACAACTCAAACAATGGATATAATGATTACAACAAGAAAACCTACAGGTTAGACTAAGTACAAGTCAAGAAAAGGGGCAGGAAATCTACTAAGCGTGCTGCACAAAGTTCATATAAACAATTAAGACACATAGACACGCTATTCTAGGAAAACATGATAACTACACATGCTTGTATAACTCAATAAAGATGAAACGGGCTACTACTCAGTAAATATCAGGTTTTACAACAAAAAACTTGTGTACGCACTCATCACCTCCCGTACACGGCGCTCACATATCATGACAGTACCAAATCCTAAGAGGATTTCCCGCACACAAGGTTAAGCAAGCCACTTACTTCGAACCAAGCTCAATCAATCAGTAACAATGCCTTCCCCATGAATATCTGACTCTGAATGGCCCAAATCTAGCCAAAATTAATTACATACCATAAATATAACTATAAGAAACTAATCTAATTAATGAAATCAAAGCTAAAGCAAGAAATTAGAAAATCTCCCCAAAAAGTCGACCCAGACCCACGTCTCGGAATTAGGTAAAAGTCACAAATTACGAACACCCATTCACTCACGAGTTCACTCGTACCAAAATTATCCAAATCCGATGTCGAAATCCCAATGAAAACTCAAAAATTTGGTTGAAAAACCTTTCTACATAGTCCCAAAAGTTTCAACCCAAATCCAAAATTAAAGGGTGGAATCAACTATAGATGAATGAGATATAACCATAAAGGAGTTAAGAATCGTTACCCACAAGCTTCCTCTGAAAAACCCTCGAAATTTTGCCTCAATCTGAGCTCTCTAGTTCCAACAATGGATAATGAATTCAAACCCTCAAACTTAGCTTTTTTTGCCCAGTCAAAGTGCACCCGCAATAAAATTTCCGCTTTTGCGATGAAGACTCCGCACCTACGGAGTTTCACTTAAACTCCCAGGCATCTCACCCACACACAACAATCCACATCTATGGATGCGCTTCTACGCTCAATCGTTCGCTTCTGCGGAAACCTTGGCCACCTCAGCTTCCTCACCTATTCCGCTTCTGCGATCACCCTTTCATTGATGCGGCTCCGCTTCTACGGTTTAAACATCGCACCTGCGACAACTGGCGAACCTCATCATCCCCTACGGCCAATCCCACCGCAAGTGCAATGACACCAAAAACAACCCAGCGTCAGCCATTTCTCTAAGTCCAAAATGCATCCGATGGTGATCTGAAACACACTCGAGGACCCCGAGACCTTAACCAAAGATGACAAAAAGTCCTAAAACACCATACGAACTTAGTCGAGCTCTCAAATCACATCAAACAATCCTAAAAAATGAATCATCCTCCAATTCAAACTTAAGAACTTGAAACTCCAAGCTTCTACAACCGATGCCAAAACCTATCAAACCACGTTCGATTGATCCCAAACTTTGTACACAAGTCATATTCAAAATTGTGGACCTACTCCAACTTCTGGAATCAGAATCCGACCCCGATATCAAAAAGTCCACTACCGGTCAAACTTTCCAAAAAATCAACTTTCGCCATTTCTAGCTACAGGCCTCCAAAACATTATCCAGACACGCTCCTAATTCTAAAATCACCCAACGGAGCTAACGAAACCGATGAAACTCTATTCCGGAGTTGTCTTCATGCAGTTTCAACTACAGTTGAAATCCTAAGACTTACACTTCCGCTTTAGGGACTAAGTGTCCCAAGACACTCCGACATCAGAGCCAAACCTCCCGATAAGTCATAAGCAGAAAGAGATACGAGGAAAGAAGTAAACAGGGGATCGAGGCTATTACTCTCAAAATGATCGGCCGGGTCGTTACATCATCCCCCTCGTAAAACAATCGTTCATCCTTGAACGAGTATAGAGACATATCTGAAGAGGTGAAAAGATGAAGATAACGACTACGGATATCATGCTCGGTCTCCCAAGTCGCCTCCTCGACTGGCTGACCCCTCCACTGAACCTTCATGGAAGCAATGTTCTTTGACCTCAGCTTTCGAACCTTCCTGTCCAACTGGACTGATTTGAAATCCAACACATGATACGGATCACCGTGATACTTTAGTTGAATAGAAACATGGAATCATAGATTAACCCCAGCAAGACTAGGAGGCAAGGCAAGCTCATAAGTAACCTCCCCAACACGTCGCAACACCTCAAATGGGCCAATAAACCTTGGGGCTTGCCCTTCTTTTCGAACCTCATAACACCCTTCATGGGTGACACCCGGAGCAGGACCCACTCTCCAACCATAAATGCCACATCGTGAACCTTCAGATTGGAATAACTCTTCTATCTGGACTGGGCTGTGCGAAGTCAATCCTGAATCACTTTAACCTTCTATAGAGCATCCTGAACCAAGTCTGTACCCAATAAACTAGCTTGCCCGGCTCGAACCAACCCACATGAGACCCACAATGCGTACCGTACAGAGCCTCATACGATGTCATCTAGATGCTCGACTGATAACTGTTGTTGTATGCAAACTCCGCAAGTGACAAGAACTGATCCCACGAACCTCCAAACTTTATCACACACGCATGGATCGTATACTCTAATATCTGAATAGTGCGCTCGGACTGTCCGTCTGTCTGAGGGTGAAATGCTGTGCTCAGCTCCACTCGAGTACCCAACTAAAGTTGTACGTCCATCCAGAACCGTGATGTAAACTTCTTACCCTGGTCAGAGATGATAGATACCGGTACGCCATGAAGCTTGACGATCTCGCAGATATACACTTGAGCCAACTGCTCGTAAGAATAGTTAGTCATCACAGGAGTGAAATGAGCTGACTGGGCCAGCCTATCCACAATCACCCAAATTGTATCAAACTTTCGCTGAGTCCGTGGAAGTCCAACAACAAAATCCATAATGATCCGTTCCCATTTCCTCTCCGGAATCTCTAACTTCTGAAGCAACCCACCTAGCTGCTGATGTTCATACTTCACCTGCTAGCAATTTAGACGCCGAGCCACATAATCCAATATGTCCTTCTTCATCCTCCTCCACCAGTAATGATGCCTCAAGTCCTCGTACATCTTCGTGGCACCCATATGAATGGAGTACACAAACCCTCTACATTGGGCACACATAGCTTTCCCTGCATTCTCAATGTAGCATCATCCCCAATAGTGACCTCCTTAGCATCACCGTGCTGGACCGTGTCCATAAGGAAAAAATGATGGGGGTCATCATACTGACGCTCCCTGATACGATCATAAAGAGAAAACCGAGAGATCACAAAAGACAATACTCGACTCGGCTCAGAAATATCCAATCTCACAAACTGGCTGGCTAAGGCATGAACATCCAATGCCAATGGCCTCTCTGTTGCTGGTAGATATGCTAAGCTCCCCAAACTCTCCACTCGATGACTCAAAGCATCGGCCACCACATTGGCCTTCCAGAGATGGTAAAAAACGGTGATATCATAGTCCTTAAGCATCTCCAACCACCTTCACTGACATAAGTTAAGATCCTTTTGCTTGAACAGATGCTGCCAACTCCAATGATCGGTGTAAATCTCATAAGGGACACCGTACAAATAGTGCCGCCAAATCTTTAAGGCATGAACAGTAGCTGGTAACTCAAGGTTGTGGACAAGATAGTTCTTTTCATGCACATTCAGCTGTATGGATGCGTAGGCAATCACCCTACCGTCCTGCATTAATACCGCGCTGATCCCATTCCGTGACGCATCACAATATACAGAATAAGACCCCGGACCTATAAGAAATACCAATATTGGGGCCGTAGTCAAAGATGTCTTAAGCTTCTAATAGCTCTCCTCACACTCCCCCTGTCCACCTGAACGGAGCATCCTTCTGGGTCAGCCTGGTCATAGGTGCTGCAATAGATGATAATAACTCTACAAAACGGCGGTAGTACCTCGCCAACCTAAGAAAACTCCGGATCTCCGTAGTTGAGGATGATCTAGGCCAACTCTTCACTGCTTCCACCTTCTTCGGATCCACCTTGATTCCATCACTCGATACTACATTACCTAAGAATGCCACTGAGTCTAGCCAAAACTCACACTTTGAAAATTTTTCATATAACTTCTTTTCTCTTAAGGTCTGAAGCACAGTCCTCAGGTGCTGCTCATGATCCTCTCGAGTCCGGGACTAAACCAGAATGTCGTCAATAAACACAATGACGAATGAGTCAAGATATGATTGCAACACACTGTGCATCAAGTTCATAAAAGCTGCTGGGGCATTGGTTAGCCCAAAAGACATCACAAGGAACTCGTAGTGACCATACCGAGTCCTGAAAGCAGTCTTCGGGATATCTGGCTCCCAAATCTTCAAGTGATGATGGCCTGGATGTAATTTAATCTTGGAAAACACGCCAACACCCTGTAACTGATCAAATAAGTTATCAATACGAGGCAACAAATGCCTTTTATTCACTGTAACATTGTTCAACTAGCGATAATCAATACACATACGCATAGAACTATCCTTTTTCTTCACAAATAAGACCGGAGCTCCCCAAGGTGACACATCAGGCCAAATGAATCCCTTATCAAGAAACTTCTGTAACTGCTCCTTCAACTCTTTCAACTTAGGAGGATCCATAAGATAGCAACAAATCGATGCCAAAATCAATATCTCTGTCGAGCGTCATGCCTGGAAGGTCAGTCGGAAACACATCTGGAAAGTCCCTCACTATTCGAACTGACCCAACTGTAGGGGTATCAATATTGACATCTCTCACATAAGCTAGATACGCATCACACCCCTTCTCAACCATTCGTTGAGCTTTAAGAAATGAAATAACTCTGCTGGTAGTATACTCTAAGGTACCCCTCCACTCTAATCGCGGTAATCCTGGCATAGCAAGTGTCACGGTCTTAGCGTGACAATCAAGAATGGCATAATGGGGAAAAAACAATTCCATGCCCAAGATAGCATCAAAGTCTACCATATTGAGCAATAATAAATTGGCTCTGGTCTCAAAACCACTAAGAACAACCAATCACGACCGACGCGGTCCACAACAAGAGAATCTCCCACACGAGTAGACACATAAACATGGGAGAATCCCGAAACATACCCAAATACGGGGCAAAATAAGAGGACACATAGGAATAAGTAGATCCCAGATTAAATAAGACTGACGCATCTCTATGACAGACAACGTCAATACCTGTAATGATAGAGTCAGAAGCAACTTCCTTTGTACGAGCCGGAAGACAATAGTATCTGGCCTGGCCTCTCCCTCTAGGGCGACCTCGACCTCCCCAACCTCCAACTCAAGCTGGCTGAGTAGATGGGGCGGTAGCTGGTGCTAGAATCATAGCCTGAGAGCCCGATAGAGCACGCGGTAGCTAAGAAGTCTGTGGAGGTGCACCCCTCCTAGGTCTGGGGAAACCCTCACCATATGGAGAGTGTCTCCATACTCAAAAAAAGCTCTCAGAGGGTATGGCTACTGTGACTGGATCGGCTCGGGTCTGCTAGACTGACCACTAAAAGCACCCCTAGTAGGAGGTATACTAGATACTATCGGTGCATAATAAGGCTCCTGTGGCCTAGAAGGGGCCGGAATAACACTGGCGGGTGGAAGAGCTGAATGAACGGGATGACGCACATAACCCCTACCATGGCGAACTGCATCTGGGGCACGAGTACCACTGTAAGTGCCAGAGTCTCTGACCTCTTGGCCTTCTCTCCTCTATATCCCAAGCGAGCATGTCCTCTAATCTCCTAGCAATACTTACAACCTGCTGGTAAGCAATATCTATCTCCAGCTCTCGGCCATGCTAATCCTGATTCTGGGGTGGAGTCCCTCAATAAACTGATGAACCCTCTCTCGAACTGTGGAAACCAAGGCCGGTGCATGTCGGGCCAAATCACTGAAGTGAACTGCATACTCTGACACAATCATAGCACCCTGGCGCAACTGCTCAAACTCCGCACGCCATGTCCCTGAGGCTCTGAGGGACATACTCTCTCAAAATCATGTTCGAGAATTGAGTCCTTGAAAGTGACGCTGCCTCAACCGGACTACTCATCTCATAAGCACGCCACCATTGATAGGCTATTCCTCTAACCTGGAATATGGTAAAAGAAACCCCATTCGACTCCGCTACGCCCATAGTACGAAGAATACGGTGACACTCCTCTAGAAAACCCTGGGCATCATCTGTCGCCAATCCGCTGAAGGTAGGAGGGTGGTACTTATTGTACCTCTCAAGTCTGAGCTGCTCCGCCTCAGAAGCTGCTGCACTAGCCTCGTGCTGAACTAGAGTTACCGGCTGCACCAGTATAAACTCTGGGACCTGGTCGACCTGGACTTGCTGCTCTAAGGTACGGGCTCCGGGAGTCTTTGCCCCCCGACCTGAGATATGGCAGGAGCAATTGGAATCAATTAAGCTTGAGCTAAGGTGCGGAACATGCTCATAAACTGGGCTAGAGTTTCCTGGAGGGATGGTGCAGTAATAGGTACCTCAAGTGCCTGCCCTCCAACTGGAGCTACTGGGGGCTCCTCCATAGCAGCTCACGCGCATGCTATGGCTGCACCGCATGGATGTCCTCGACACCGACCTCTCGCGGCTCTAGCAGGGGACGCGGGTGCCTGGTCATCAGATCCGCCTGTACGGGTCCTCACCATCCATGAGACAGAATAGAATAAATAAGTTTAGAATTTTTATGTCAACAAATTTTGCACGACTAGGAATCAAAGAAGTGTAATTTTTCATAACAATTCCATAGCCTCCCGAAGATAAGTACAGACGTCTCCGTACTGATCCGCAAGACTTTAATAAACCCGCTTGTGACTCACGACACCTAAGAACCTAGAGCTCTGATACCAACTTATCACAACCCAATCTTTCCTCCGTGAGAGTTCACGATGGCACCTAGTCTCTACGATTAGGTAAGCCTAACATTTGCGGAAACAATGAAAATGAAGCCTAAATCTTAACCACTAACAGCAAAAATTAAGTAAATAATTGATAGAAACGCTGCTCGACATATATAATAAAAACTCTCGAAATATACACAAAATTTCCCCAAGACCCGGAAGATCATAAGTCACAAGCTTCTAAAATTTTTCTAATTGTTCTATACATCAATATCTAGAAGAAATAAAGGAAGGACAAAACAAAAGAGATAGAGGGGGACTCCGAGGTCTGCAGACACGAGCAGATGTACCTTGAAGTTTTCGGAACTTCAGCCAATGCGCAACATATAGCGAGGCTAGTAAGACATACCTGGATCTGCACACAAAAACATGTGCAGAAGAGTAGCTTGAGTACACCACAATGGTACCCATTAAGTGCCAAGCCTAAGCTCAGTCGGGTAGTGACGAGGTCAGGTTAGGTCCACTAGTAAATAATAAATAAGGCAGGAGAATACGCAGTATAATAAGAGACTAGAATTTAACAAAAGGAAACACAACAAAATAATAGTACAACACACAGGGCTAAACAAAAGTGGATCTCCCAAGATACCCTCTCGTAGTCCCAAAATAAATATTTAAGGAGAACTCCCGAGGTACCGCCTTGTAGTCTCAAAATTAAACATACAAGGAGAACTCCTAAGGTACCACATCGTAGTCTCAAAAGTAAATGTGCAGGGGGATCTCTCGAGATACCATCCCGTAGTCCCAAAGTAAATACGCAGCTCAAACAATGGAGATAACAATTACAGGAAGAAAACCTACAGTTTAGAGTAAGTACAAGTCAAGAAAAGGATCATGAAATCCACTAAGCATGCTGCACAGAGTTTAGATAACCAATTAAGACACGTAGACAGGCTATTCTAGGCTAAGAAGGATAACTACACATGCTAGTATAACTCAATTAAGATGAAACAGACTATTACTTTGTAAAAATAATGTTTTACAATAAATAGCCCATGTACGCACTCGTCAGTTCACGTACACGACGCTCACATATCATGAAAGTACCAAATCCTAAGGGGATTTCCCCCACACAAGGTTAGGCAAGCCACTTACCTCAAACCAATCTCAATCAATTAGTAAGAATGCCTTTCCCACGAATATCTAACTCCGAATGGCCTAAATCTAGCCAAAATCAATTACATACCATAAATATAACTAAAAGAAACTAATCTAATTAATGAAATCAAAGCTAAAGCAAGAAATTAGAAAATTGCCCCATGAAGTCGACCGGGTCCACGTATCGGAATTGGATAAAAATCACAAATACGAATGCCCATTCACTCACTAGTTCACTCGTACCAAAATTATCCAAATCCCATGTTGAAATCCCAATTGAAACTCAAAAATTCAGTTGAAGAACCTTTCCACATTTCCCCCAAATTTTCAACCCAAATCCGAAATTAAAGGGTAGAATCAACTATAGATTAATGAGATATAACCATAAAGGAGTTAAGAATCATTACCCACAAGCTGAATCTGAAAAACCCAGGGCATTTCACCTCAATCCGAGCTCTCTATGTCCAACAATGGATAATGAATTCAAACCCTCGAACATAGCCTTTTCTGTGCAATCAAACCGCACCCGTGGTCCAATTTCCATTTATGTGATGCCGCTTATGCAGTGAAGACTCCACACCTGCATTTCACTTAAACTCCCAGGCATCGCACGTGCGCACAAAAATCCGCATCTGTAGATGCGCTTCTGTGCTCACTCATCCGCTTCTGCGAAAACCTTGGCCACCTCAACTTCCTCACCTATTTCGCTTATGTGATCACCCTTCCGCAGATGCGGCTCCGCTTTTATGGTTTACACGTCGCACCTGCGACCACTGGACAATCTTATAATCCCCGCATATGCTATTCCCCACTCTCTTCTGCGAGCTCGCACCTGCGGCCAATCCCACTGCAGGTGCGATGACACCAGAAACAACCCAGCATCAGCCATTTGTCAAAGTCCAAAATGCATCCGATAATGATCTGAAACACACTCGAGGACCCCGGGACCTTAACCAAAGATACCAACAAGTCCTAAAACACCATACAAACTTTGTCGAGCCCTCAAATCACATCAAACAACGCTAAAAACATGAATCACATCCAATTGATCCCAAGTTTTGCACACAAGTCATATTCAACATTTTAGACCTACTCCAACTTTCGAAATTTGAATCCGACCCCGATATCAAAAAGTCCACTACCGGCCAAACATCCCAAAAATTCAACTTTCTCCATTTCAAGCCTAATTTAGCTACGAGCCTCCAAAATGCCATCCGGACTTGCTCCTAAGTTCAAATCACCTAATGGAGCTAACGGAATCGATGAAACTCCATTCCGGAGTCGTCTTCACACAGATCTAACTACAATCGAAATCCTTATACTTAAGCTTCCATTTTAGGGACTAAGTGTCCCAAGACACTCGGAAACTAGAACCAATCCTCCCGGCAAGTCACATAAGTAGAAAGAGATATGGGGAAAGCAGTAAACAGAGGATCAAGGCTATTACTCTCAAATCGACTGGCCGGGTCATTACAGCTCGTCAGCTCGCATATACGCTATCCCCAATAGACAAACAAGTCTTAATTTCCTCAAGTCTAAGTTAAATACGATACTTACCTCTTTCTACAACCATCTCAATAATCAACCAAAAATTTTCCTTTTGAACAAGCCTCCAAACCAACAAAATCTAGCCAAATATCATTCAAACAATTCAAAATAAGCGCTAGAAACTACCCACGAATGAAAAAGATTCAATTTTGATCATTTTTAAAAAAGTCAACAAAAGTCAACTCGAGGCTCGCTTGGTCAAAATTCGAGATTCGGACCAAAACCCGATTACTCATTCACCCTCGAGCTCAGTTATGTGATTTGTTTCGAAATCCGACCTCAATTTGAGGTCTAAATCTTAATTTTACAAAATTCCTGAATTCTACCAAAACCCCCTAATTTCTACCATGACATTCTTAGATTTGATGTTAAAAGCTCATAAAAAGTAATGGAAGTTGATTAAAAACTAGTTAAAGTTGATTACCAATAATTTTTGAAAGAAACTTTCTCCAAAACATCGGCTCTAAAGTGTTTAGGGATGAAAAATAAAGTGAAATGAGGTAAGTCCCGATTTTCTGCTCTTTTACTCAGCTGCAGGTATCACAATTTCAAACTCTTTTTCTTAATTGCGAAGCCCGCATTTGTGAAACACTAATCGCAAAAGAGACCAGTGTAACAGTCATGCAAACGTCACAAATGCGACAAGACCATCGCATTTTCAAAGGACACCACCTCGCAAATGCGAGTCCACCCAGCAAAGTATTGCAAATGCAACTCGAGGATCGCAAAAATGACCCCATACCTTATCACAAAAGCGAACAATTGTTGGCAAATGCGGAACCCTAACCCGAGTTCCCATTTCACAAATGCGGGCCAGACCTTGCAAATGCAAGATCATTAGGCTTGCACCAGCAATCCTCAAACCATCCAAACTCATCTGATACTTACCAAAAACTCACCTGATCCTCTCGAGCTCAAATCGAACATGCAAAAAAGTGTAATAATATCCTACAAACTTGTTCGCTACCTCAAATCATCAAAATAACATCAAATAACAAGAATCGATCATCAAAACTCAAAATTTCAATTTTAAAAGTCAATTTTTATAATTTTTCACCTGATGTGCCGAAATACACTCGGGTCACCCTGGACCCCAACCAAATATGTGCACAAGTCCAAAAACATAACACGAACCTACCAGAATCGTCAAAATACGATCTGAGGTCGTTTACTACAATTGTTGATGTCGCGCACCCTTTTTTTTTCTCCTCCTCAGCGGAAGATCGGGTTCATGACATTGGTTGGGACAACTCTTTCCTTTTGGGAAAGGGATTCACATATTTTTAAGAGTCGCCACCTAACGATTTTAACGGTGCGTTAGGGAACCTAAGGGGTTTAATTATAACTACATTTCTAGCCAGAGATTTGGGTAAGAGCTTGAAATTATCTTAAGGGGAAGGTGTTAGGCACACCTCAGGATCCACAAGTGTGGTTGCCGGCCAAATAGTTTCATGAATTTCTACAAATAGAAAATAACAAGTAAATGCTCAAATAAGAGGGGATTTAAGTCTTAAGCATACAAGTGTTTAGAAAAATAGTAGGGGTAATTACGAACTATCATATACAAGTGTCATAGGTTTATAATAATATGGATCACATCAATGAAATACCCGGTAATTACTCCTCGAAGAGGGGCTACACGTGGTATTAGCGCACCCTTCATCATATCCATATTCAATCCTTCCCACCCCGTGAAGGTAATTAAAGCGTGTGTTGGTCAAGAATTCTATTGCGTGCTATTAACCATCCCATCCTATCAGTATCGGAGAAGGTTAGGACTACTATCCTAAAAGGTCAGTACTAGGCAAACCCTCAGGTTTAAGGGGGTAAAATTCTAAGGCGACAAGCAAAGAACATGTAAGACTGCAGTCAGTGGGAAACACATAGGAGCATCTATGAGGCCTAGATTTTCTTCCGCAGATAATGCATATAATTATCACGACTCAAACACATATAAGGGTAGTGTTATTAATTAAGATCCTAAGACATGGTATCTAGGTGAATTCAGAAGATAAATAGATAGGCAGACTTGTTTTATAACTCAAGAAAAACATGCTCTTAATTAGTTTGCCTACTGATTTAAAAAACATACCTATTAGTGTTAAGCAGCACACACAAGAGAGATAGATTTCTAATTTTTCTGGAAATTTAGTTACCTAAGGCTTGCCTAGGCAGGGGACAATGTATATTAACAGAACTATTAAAGGAACTGTTGCAAATTATTACCTAAACATGCTGTTCTAGGTTGTTCAGAACAAAAAAGCATTACCACTTGTTTTTTTAGAGAAAACTGAGGGGGGTGGTTATACTTTTTATACATCAATAATTAGACTAAATGTAGTTGAGCGATTAGGGCCCTATAACATGATATCTAATGCACAGATAGAGGTGCAGAATGATGCGTATGCAGAATTCCTAAGCATGATTTTTAAATGCTCAGTAGTTACAGTATTAATCATGGTTTCAGAAGATGCTAGAATGATAATTTGTTTAATTTGGTTTAGCCTAGGACAAGATTCTAAGCGTACATAGCAATGTAGAACATGGTGGTAGAAAATACAATTTATTAGCAGGATTATTCTAAGTAAAAGTGAACATGCTGAAACAGTAGGTATGAGACCTAATAAACATGATTTCTAATGCGTGAATTTGAACGTATGGGCCTAAAATGGTCCCTATTGCACATATAGGAAATAAAATCAAATAGCATGGTTTCTAATGCATGAATTTTAACACATGGGCCTAAACATGATCTCTATTGCACATATAGGAAGTAAAGTCTAATAGCATGATTTCTATCCCTTTAATAGCTAATGCATGCGTAGCTACCCCTACCTTTTCACCATCCATCACTTGAGTTGTTTACAAATTATTACAGGCCAGGGAATTATGAATTACACAACCAAAGGAAAATAATAAGTTACTTCTATAGGGAGCCTTCAATTAGGCCAAGATCTTCCAAACCTCACTGCCTCATGGTATTGCATAGTCTTTTCATAATCCGGATGTGTCAGAGTTCCCTAAGGACCACAAGGGCTCCCCGGCAGTGCTCACACCCAGACATAGTTAAAGAATTAAACATGTGCAGTGTGGAAGTGCCAGCCTTGTGGGTCGGAGTTCAGAAAGTACTCAAAGGGTTCCCAAAGCATTTCTCACATGAAGGGAACTGAACTTAGACTTCTAAGAGTGTATGTGAGAGTGCTTTTTATTTAAAAGGATTGAAGTGAGGAACAGTTTTGATAAAGAGTAAGTAAGAAAACAATTTTTTGAAGAAGGAAATAGAAACTTAACACCACAAAGGACCAAGGATAGCGCAACAAGCACAAACATGGGTAATGGCATTAGAGACAAATACAGAGCATGTAAGGGCATACATACAGCATGCAGATACACACACAGACGTACAATCAGGAACTCTTAAGGGTCTAGAGGATCAGGGGGTACAGTGCTAGGTCAGATTAACACCTAAGGCCATGGTTAAACTAATGTACCAGTCATAGGCATGTAAGAAGTAGGTGCTAAGTGGACAGAAACATGATGGTCATAAACAAATAAAGCCTAATTTAAACATGCATAGGGGAGTTCAGGATCCTATATACGTGCTGAAGAATAAGTAAGCAAGTTAGAAGCATGCTGAATCACAACAGTAATGGAAACATGTTGGTTTGAGGACTGAAATATAAATTAGAACATACCAGTGAAGTGAAGAAAGCAATAACAAAAACATGAAAGTAGGAGAATACAGAATAGTTAGCCTTGGCTTGCAGCCGACTAACCCAGAGTAGTAGTAATTAGCACAGAAGAGAGAGCAGAAAGTCGTTTAAGTTGTGAGAGAGATTTTTTAAACAGATTAGTTCGTGTGTCTGTCTGTGTATGAATAGAGTATATATATTTTAATTCACACGGTGAGCTTTTAATAAGGAAATAACCATATATATCTTAGAGGAATATAAGAACAGTGTAGGTATAATAGGCAATTAGGTATCCCTTAATTGAAGGGGTTAAACTCAAACGGCTGGTAGGCAAACTAATAATTAAGGAAAGTTATTATTCTTGTAACATGTAAGGAAACAGTTTCACCCCTAATTCAAGCATACAATTGAGACTAGGTTCAGAAGATGTCACTTAAGGAAACAGTAATCAATTAACAATTAATCAATTATGTAACAAGGTAAGAAAACAAAGTTGGAAATAAATAAGATCATCTCATAAGAAATCAGGGATTCGAAATTGGTACTAAATATGGGAAGGCCTCATGTATCTAAGGAAACATTCATAATCAGCAGAGGATATCGTATGAAAAATTAGTACATTACTACTCATAATTATTCAGGGATTCAAGATAGTAGTGATTCAAGCAGGGTGAACACACAAGAAACAGCAAAATCAAAGACCCAATAGCATAGTGAAGCAATAATCACAAAGAAACAGGTATTACTCATGGGAAACAGACACACATACAAATCGAAAGAAAAGACATGCTCAGCATTTAGAACACAGTGTTAAAGCCTAATAAATCATTATTAAAAGTGATAAAACGTTTAAGCATATGAGAAAAATCACTTAAACTTTGAGAAATCGTTTGAAGAAAAGGTTTGAGAAACCCTAAGTAAAAAACTTGTTTAAAAATGGAAAACCTTTAAGAAAAATGTAATAATACTCGTAATAAAGCTAGATCTAGTGTAGATCTAATAGAATAGGAAGGTTTTTAAAGAAAACATGTAAAAAGCTTCATGATATACACAGATCTAAGACATATCTAAAGGAATCGTGAAAATACCAGGGGTTAGGGTTTCAGAGAGTTGAAAAAACAAGAAAAAATTAAAGATGTCTCCAGCGTTAGCCGGAAAAGTCATGGCTCTTACTCAGACGGTGGGAAGATGGCATGAGGGACCATAGGTAGAAGCTGAACCGCTCCAGGTTCGCCTGAGGGCCTTAGGGTGTCATTAGATCGGTGTAGGGTGAAGCAGTAACCAGGAGATAGTGAAAGACCATAGTTTTCGACGAGGGAACTAGCCGGAGAAGACGAACAAACTCTATTGGAGGTGGAGAGACAAGGGAAGCTTCTAGAGAGAACCAGAGAGAGATAGACAGAGAATGAGAGACTAGGAAATGAGCGGTCGGAGGGGGGGGGGGTAGGACTAGGTTTAATTATCGTAGGTGGGATCTGGGCCGTTGATAAGAAGTAATCGACGAACAGGATTAGCCAAAGGGTTGGGTCGGGCAGGTGAGGTATTAGGCTTAGGTTTATTTGGCTGATTTAAAAAGGGGGTATTGGGATGGTAGATTTAGGCTAAGATCGAAATTAAAAATGGCTATTAGTTAAATACCCATTAAAATAGATAAGTAATTTATAAAAATAGCTAATAATTATATAAAATGAAATTAATGCTAGATAAATGAAATTAAGGTAATTAATGAATATAAAAAATATAAAAATAATTATTGATTTAAATGGTATAAAATGTACAATTAGGCCATAGTTGCAAAGTTATTGTAATTATGGTCAAATAATGACAAATTGGCTAATTCGTGAAATAACTAAATCCTAATAGGATTTAAAATGACATAATGACTGGGAAATATTTTGAAATTCTTTATAATACAATTTATGAATAATTATTGAATATAAAAACTACTGAATACATTTGAAAAGGATTTAATAAAAATATGAAAGATTTTGGAAAAATACAAGTTATTAAAAAAGAGTGATTTTGGAGGTATATATACAAATTTAAAAAATAATTTGAGAAAAAATTGGGTATCAACAGCTGCCCCTCTTTGCCCGGGAAGGATGAAGGAGTTGTCGGGTAAAGATGTGATGGCCAATTTTGACTGAGTTGAAATAGCTTGAAAGGTTCAAGCTGCACCCTGGTTCCTGAGTTACCTACATATCCCTGGTCTTACAGGAATCAGGCCGCATGTAGTTTTGGGGTCATCGGTGAAGTATACCGATGAAGTTTTGCAAGAACGGACGCCAAGTACAGGATTAGATGAGCAAGCAGCTTATAGAGATGGTTTAGGAGAGCTAGAGCGGAACTGCTCCCGCCTGGATGGCTGTTTCTTGCCGGATTACCTACAAATAAATAATACGAGCGTATATTGTGCATAATTTAAACATGATGCAAATTCCTGGTGGACGATGAATGCTGTCTTTGGACGGTTAATGATGACATCTTTAGACCATGATGTCCCGGGCCATGAATTGCTTTGATGAGGGATTCACAGGCCATGAAATGATGTTCTCGGGCCATGAGGATGATGCCTCGAAACCATGACTCCTTTGAATAACGATATGCAAAATGATAAAAGAGATCCTCAAGCCATGACATGGTGTTCTCGGGCTATGAAGATAGTGCCTCCGAACAATGACGCCTTTGGATAGGTTGGCGATATTTCAGCCCATGAAGATGCAATAACATGATGCTGACAAGACAGAGCTTAGTCTTGCGAATTTAAAAAGGGCAGAGCTTAGCCCAAAAGGAAGCGAATGATAGAGACAGGGGTTGCTTTTGAAAAGTAAATGAGAGACAACGTTTAGTCTGGGAAGGTAGTAAGGTAGCCTTATGCAATATGCGAATGCAGATGGAGACATCATTTAGTCTCGGAAGGTAGAAAGGTAGCCTTATGCAATATGCGGATGCAGATGTAGACAGTGTTTAGTCTCGGAAGGAAGAAATGTCGCCTTATGCAATATGCAGATGCAGATGGAGACATCGTTTAGTCTCAGAAGGCAGAAAGGTATCCTTATGCAGTATGCAGGGAAAGACGACATAAATTCTTAGCTGGCATTAATTGTGGTAGAGCGTGGTGATAATGAAGAATTATTTGTGCTGATAACAAATGTTGGCGTGTGCGATGAGTTTGAGGAACAATATCTGTCCTTTGAGCGGATAATATGTTTTGGGGCTTTCGCAATTTGTGCCTGCATCCAAAGAAAAATCGTGAGTTTTGTAAAGGGGGAAGGTTAGTTCGCATTCCCGCGGGCTCTTCTTGGCTCGTTGGGCTTGATCTGATGATACTGTCTGTATCATTGGGGTAGCATTTGTGTCACGACCCCAAATCCTGACCGGTCGTGATGGCGCCTATCGTGGAACTAGGCTAGCCGACTACCGCATGTTCACAATTTCTTTTGAAAATCCCATTTATGTTTCAAGCAATTCATAAGAATATACAGAAAGTTTCTTAATATAGTAGGCAAATTTTATATACAGTACTTCCATCCGCAAAACCCGGAGCCAATGTGTCATGAGCATCTAATGAAATAAGCCAAAATAAAGTATTATGATACAAAACTCCGAGTCAAAACTAAATACAACAGGAAGGGAAAACAGGGATGCTACGAATGCTGAACAACTACCTCTATATCCCCACGATACGGCTCCGCTGCGATATATATATATATATATATATATATATATATATATATATATATATATATATATATATATATATATATATAAAAGCTAATGCTCGATATCTGCACCTGAATCTGCACATAGAGGTGCAGGGAGTAATGTGAGTACGCCAACTCAGTAGTAATAGAAATACGTCAAGTCTAAGTAGCAAGGAATCACATAAAAATCAATGTCATCAAGTCACAATATACAGAGCCTTACTTTCCAATAGTATACACAGATATACGAAATCATCATGCCTTAGAAATAAACTTCATAAGATTTCTGAAAACACTGCACATTTATAACAACTTTAAAACAAAGATTTGGTATGCAAATGAATGTAGTAAAATCATAAGTAGCCCTCGGGCAGAACATGTTTCATAATCAACCCCTCGGGCATGCCTCACAATCCCTCAGCACCTCACAATCACTCAGCACCTGACATCCACTCATGCCTCCTAATCACTCAATCACTCGCACTCGGTGCGCTCACTGGGGTGTGTACAGACTCCGGAGGGGCTCTTTCATCCCAAGCGCTAATATCACTCAACACCTCACCATCACTCTTGTCCCTCGACCACACTCGGTGGAACCACTCGAAAAGCCCCTCGGGCGAAGTAGTAGAATGGGGTACTCGATCTGAAAACATCATTTTAATGCTCATGTAGTGTAAATCAGGCTGAGTTTCAAATAAAACAGTATGCACAATGATGCTGAGTAACATCATCAACAGGTAGTGAGGAAAACAACAGTAAAACACCCTCAAAGAGGTCTAAACAGATCGGCACGAGGCCCCAAACACGACTTATAGCCCAAATTCACAAATCTTTAGAACATAATTTAACACAATTTTTTGAGTAAATATGCAACTCATTAGTTGCCGCGGAGAGGACCTAGTCAAATCCAAAAACCAGTACGTGCCACATGTTCGTCATCCGACATGTGCGCCATTCTAAATTCAGTGAGAAAATAATGCAGTCCGGGGTTCCATACCATCAGGACAAAATTTAAGACCATTAGTTACCTCTACCAGGCCGCGATACTAGTCCGCTATGCCTCTTCCCCTAAAATTGTCTCCCAATGGATCTGAATCTAGCCAAAACAAGTTCAACATCATTAAAATATACTCAAGGAACGCAACCCAATCGAAAATTATCAATTTAATCAAAAATCTCGAAATTCGTCCAAACCCGAGCCCCGGGCCCACATCTCGGAATTCAATAATTTTACATCATTAGAAACCTCGTCCTTCCACGATTCCATACATACCAAGAACACTAACATTGGACCCCAATTGCAATTTCAAAACCTCAAAAGAAATCCCAATTCTTTCCTCCCATTTTTCCATCTTTTTCCTACCCAAATCCTTAAATTTTCAAGCCTAATCTTAACCAAAATAGCATAGGAACGGGATTAACAACCAAAGAACTTACCTTTGCTGAAGAACCTTTAAATTCTCTCTCAAAACCACCTTCAATGGACTCCTCTCGCATGCAAATTGATGAAAACTAATAAATTTCGTGGATGGGCCCTTTTTATACTGTTATGCATAGTCATTTCCGCACCTGCGGTCCCAGGTGCACACCTACGAGACTCACTTAACTGGCCGATTCTCTCGCATGCGACTACCGTTCTGCACCTGCGGCTTCGCAGGTGAAATACACCTTCCGCACCAGCGACATCGCAAGTGCGACAAACCCCTCGCACCTGCGGATCATTCCCTACACAGTCAAAACTCGCACCTGCGACCTTTTCCTCCGCTCCTTAACCGCACCTGCAACTCCCCTTATGCAGGTGCGAAAACACCAGCAAACCAGTACAACAGATTTCCAAAAATCACTCCAACTTCCTGTCAACCATCTGAAATCCATCACGATCCCCTCGGGGCCCCAACCAAACATACCAACACACCCCATAGCATTATTCCAACTTAGTCGAGCCCTCGAAACCCAAAAAACAACACAAAAACACCAAATTTTCATCAAATTCAAGCCTAAGAATTTTGAAACTTCTAAATTCGCCAATACGCCGAAACCAACCAAAACACCTTCGATTAACCTGAAATTTTGCAGACATATCCAAAATGACATTACGAAACTGTTCCAATGTCCGGAATTCCATTCCGACCTCGATAGCCTATTTTCCACTGCCGACCGTAAATCGCTAAAAACTAACTTTCGCCAAGTCAAGCCTAATTCTACATTGTACATCACAAAAAATATTCTGAACACACTCCTAAGTCCCAAATCACCTAGCGAAACTATTCAAGCCAGAAAATCCGCATTCTGAGGTTATTTACCAATAAGTCAACTGAGTTGACTTTCTCAACTATTAGGCTACTTTAAAAGGCTAAATTCCTAAACTCTCACCATAACCACTCCGGACCCAAACCAACTGATCCAACACATCAAAAACAAGATAGCGATACATAAAAAATGCAGAAATAGGGGAAATGGGGTACATCTCACGGAACGACCGGTCAGGTCGTTACATCCTCCCCCTCTTAAACAAACATTCATCCTCGAACGGGTCTAGAAACATACCTGGAGCCTCGAATAAGTGAGGATATCTGTCTCGCATCTCCCGCTCAGTCTCCCAGGTGGCATCCTCCACCGGCTTCCCTCTCCACTGAACCTTCACCAAGGCTATATCCTTAGACCTCAGCTTCCTGACCTGACGACCCAAAATAGCCACTGGCTCTACCTCATCACCGGTCGGGTCGTTACAGTTCGTTAAACAAGCTGTTTCAAAAATAAATATACATCATTTTGTAATAGTGTAATATATAATCTAAAATAGTTTTAGATGAACCGACGATGTGACACGGTTCGAGACATTGTGACCTCTTCTGCTGCGGAATTTTGAGGGTCCTCAAAATTTTTCCCAGTTTGCTGGGTGAATGCCTCTGACTGCTGCTCGCGCCGTGACTGGCTGAACTTGCTTCGGAATTTTGTGGGTCCTCCTCAAAATTCTGCCCCAGTTTTCAATTGCGGGGAAAAAATAGATTTTTATTGAATTGTGACCGAACCCATAGGGCAGCCTACGTATCCCCTCTTAAGCAGGAATCAGGTCAGGTGTAGTTCAAATTACATCATTTAGAAAGCATAAGAATTACACATAGTAGCATTTGACTGCATCTGAATTGATTGGCTTGAGCCAGACTTTTCCGTCCATTTCCGCGAGTATAAGTGCTCCTCCTGTCAGAACTCTATGAACCATGTACAGACCTTGCCAGTTAGGAGAGAACTTCCCCTTGGTTTCATCTTGATGCGGAATGATTTTCTTTAACACCAGCTGCCCCGGTGTGAATCATCTCGGCTTAACTTTCTTGTTAAAGGCCCTGGCCATTCTGTTCTAATATAGTTGACCATGACATACTACATTCATTCTCTTCCCATCTATGAGGACTAGTTGCTCATAACGGCTTCTTACCCACTCTGCATCGCTGAGCTCAGCTTCCTGTATAACTTTAAGAGATGGAATCTCCATTTCAACGGGAATAGCAGCCTCAGTACCATAAACCAGCATATAGGGAGTTTCCCCTATTTATGTGCGGACAGTGGTGCGGTATCCCAGTAAGGCGAATGATAACTTTTCATTCCATTGCTTGTGCCTTTCTATCATCTTTCTTAGTATCTTCTTGATGTTTTTGTTAGTGGCCTCTACGACTCCATTCATCTGAGGTTTGTATATTGTGGAATTCTTGTGTTTGATCTTGAAAGTTTCACACATAGATTTCATCAAGTCACTGTTGAGAGTAGAACCATTATCGGTGATGATTGACTTTGGAACTCCGAATCGACAAACAATGCGGTCGCGGACAAAGTCGGCCATAACTTTCTTAGTAACTGCTTTGTAGGAGGCTACTTCGATCCATTTAGTGAAGTAGTCAATGGCGACCAAAATGAACCTTTGGCCATTGGAAGCGGCGGGCTTAATAGGTCGAATAACGTCCATACCCCAAGTGGCGAACATCCATGGTGAGCTTGTTGAATTGAGCTTACTTGGAGGAACTTTTATCATATCCCCATGTATCTGGTAGCGGTGGCACTTCCGAACATACTGGATGCAGTCCATTTTCATAGTCATCCAAAAGTAACCAGCTCGGAGTATTTTCTTTGCTAAAACAAAACCGTTCATATGTGGGCACATGTCCCTGCATGAATTTCTTCCAGCAACTTTGATGCTTCCTTTGCGTCAACACACCTTAATAACCCCAACTCAGGAGTCCTCCTATACATGATTCCTGCAATGTGGAAACAATTGTTGGACAATCTCCGAAGTGTGCGTTTCTGAGTGGAATTTGCAAGATCGGGGTATTCTCCTTTTGCCAAGTACTCATCGATGTCATGAAACAAAGGATTTGCGTCTGCTTCTTCTTTGATATGGGCACAGTAAGCTGGCTGATTATGGATATTTATGGGAATAGGGTTAATGAAATTCTTGTCTGGATGTTGGATCATTGAGGACAAAATAGCTAATGCGTCGGCGAACTCATTCTAGATTCTGGGGACGTGCCAGAACTCTATCTATATGAACCTCATTCTTAATTCCTGTATGTGGTGCAGATACGACAGTATCTTGGAATTCTTTGTTGCCCATTCTCCTTGTACATGATGTACCAATAAGTCTGAATCACCGATCACTAACAGCTCCTGGACGTTCATGTCAATGGCCATATTGAGCTCCAAGATGCAGGCTTCATATTCGGCCATATTATTGGTGCAAGGGAACCTGAGTTTGGCGGATATCGGATAATGCTGACCGGTCTCTGATACTAATACTGCTCCAATATCGACTCCCTTGAAGTTTGCTGCCCATCAAAGAACATACTCCAGCCATCATAGGATTCTGCAATATCTTCTCCTATGAATGATACCTCTTCATCAGGAAAATATGTTTTCAGGGGTTTGTATCCTCCGTCTACGGGATTCTCAGCAAGATGGTGTCACAACCCCAAATCCTAACAGGCCGTGATGGCGCCTATCGTGGAACTAGGCTAGCCAACCATCACATTACTACGCATTTATTCAATTATAAAAGTTCACAATTTAATAATAAGCAGCAACCATAACATAGAAATAATTTATTTAAGTCTTTAGCGTCCCAATAATAGTCTAACAACTCTAAACAAAACCTCCCAAGACTGGAGTCAACATGGTCACGAGCATCTACGAAATAAAACTAACTCTACTAATGTCTTAAATAAAGTCTAGGAATGAAATGCTAAAACTAAATAAGGAACGAAAATGGAGAATCTGTGGACGCTGGACAGCTACCTCGAAATCCCGTGAACTGCTGCTACAAGCAAAGACAATTACTGCTCCGAACCGTCACCTGGATCTGTACACATAGGCATAGGGAGTGTTTATGAGTACGCCAATTCAGTAGTAATGAAATAAATCACAGTCTGAGAATTACAAAACACACAGTACAGATGCACAAATTCGCAATTGCCAGTAAAACACCAAGTCACCAGGTAGTATTCATCAAATGCATAAGTTCGAAATCAGTTTCCAGAAATCCTTTGAAACAAGTGTAATATTAGTATATCTTAGTAAAATTCTCAGTAAAAACCAATTTGAAAATGAAGTAAATCATAGTTCGAAAACTCAGTAAAAATCTTCATAAAACTGCCCCTCAGGCCAAAATCATTTATCGTAACCATTGCCCATCAGGCATTCTCACCATCACTCAATATCAGCCTATCAGGCATCCTCATAGTCACTCAGTATCAGCCCATCAGGCACCCTCACAGTCACTCAGTATCAGCCCATCAGGCATCCTCACAGTCACTCAGTATCAGCTCATCAGGCATCCTCGCAATCACTCAGCATAAGCCCCGCGTGCATCACTCATTAGGTACTTGCGCTCACTGGGTGTGTACAGACTCCGGAGGGGCTCCTACAGCCCAAGCGCTATAAACAAGCCACATCATGGCATAAATCACTCACAATATTGGCCAACAGCCACACTCATATCATAACATCCTCACAATATAGGCCCCCTGCCTCAGTCAGTCAGACACTCTCAATTTGCCCTTCAGGCCATAAATATACCAGGTTCTCGACCCAAAATAGTGTTTCATTTTTCAATAAATAGTATCAAAATATTTTGAGTGTTAATTTATCATGGAAAGACTGAGTGGAAAATCATAACATATCAGTGATGAAAATATAGTAAACACAACCCCCAAGGGGAAAACCGGCACTAGGCCCTAAACACGGCTTACAACCCAAATCATATCATAATATAATAATACTAATTAAGCATAGTCTTAAAAGTCAGTTTAGCAACTCAATAGTTCGCCTAAATGGGAAGATATTTCCAAAGTTTTAACCTTTGCATTTCAAAACCCGTGAAAGGGTGCATAGTCCGGGGTTTCATACCCTCAGGACAGGATTTAAAGACATTACTTACCTCAAGACTATCCCGTAAACTATTCCACAATACGCTTGCCCCTCGTATCAACTTCTGAAGGCTCCAAATCTACCAAGTTCCTTTTTATCATCAATTTATGCTTAAAGAACAAATTCCAATCGAAAATATCAAATTTAGCTCAAAAATCCGAATCCGGTCAAAACCCGACCCCCAATCCTGTTTCCCAATACTCATAAATTTTTATACAAAACTGTTCTTCATCATCTCACGATTCCGTATATATAAAGAACACTAAAATCAGAGTTTGTTTGACCCCTCAAATCGACCCCTAAAGGTCTCATAAATCTAAAGCCCTAAACCCACATTTTTCTACTGATTTTCATTAATTAAATGCTGAGATTATGTTCTATAATCACCCATAAACGAGTTTCAATGATCAAAATACTTACGTCTATGAAGAACAATGATTTCCTCTCTTAAAAATCGCCTCAAAAGCTTCTTCCCATTCAAAAATTGGAAGAAAACTCGGACTGCTCATTATATATGTACTATTCACGCGTTTTACTGCTCCCAATGGATTTCTTGTGAAATTATAATCAATTCAAGCTTTTGAATAACTCAATTTGACCTTATAATGAAGGAGATATGTAGGTTTTAAGATTTGCAAATAGTGCAGGTTTTTAATATGTTGTCAGGCGCAATTTCGTAATTAACCTAAAAAATCTGGCAACCTTGGTAAATAGGCCATAAAATCCTCATACGATGAAATTCAATGATTATTTTTTCTACGGGTCCGTAATTACGATATGGATCTGAAGCATTATTCAAAACAGTGATAGGAGCTTATTTGTTCAATATGATATCATTTATGCTTGAAGAAACGACGTCGAAGCATAAGAAAAACAAGCACAACGCAACCCAAACCTATCTGAAACTCACCCGAGCTCCTCGGGACCCCGTACGAACATAATAACAAGTCTCATTGCATAACTTGAGCTTAGTCGAACCTTCGTAAAACCCAATACAACACCAAAACACTAGATCTACGTCGAATTCAAGCCTAAGAACTTCTAAATCTCTAACTTTCGCCAATTCAAGCCTAATTCTACATCGGACATCACAAAATTATTATGAACACACTCCTAAGTCTCAAATAACCTAACGAAGCTATCCGAGCAATAAAATCCACATTCTGAGGCCGTTTACCAATAAGTCAACTCTCAGTTGACTTTTCCAACTATAAGGCTATTTTTAAAGACTAAATGTCTCAATTATCACTACAGCCATTCTGAACCCGAGTCAATCGACTCTAACACATCATAAACAACATAACCAACCCATGACAAGGCAATAAGAACAATAATAATGTAAATTCTACGGAACGACCGACCAGGTCGTTACAAATAGTCTGCTAGAGCTTGTCCTTTAACTGCCTTCCGAGTCATGTAAACAATGTTGAATTCGCTCAGCAGGATCTACCACTTGGCTAGCTTGCCAGTGGGTATGGGCTTCTGAAAGATGTACTTTAATGGATCCAACATTGATATGAGATATGTTGTGTAGGCACAGAAGTAGTGCCTCAGCTTTTGGGCGACCCAAGTTAGAGCATAACAGGTACGCTCTAATAGATAATACCGGGCCTCTTATGGAGTGAACTTCTTGCTGAGGTAATAGCTTGTTCCTTCCTTCCCGTTTCATCATGCTGCCCCAGAACGCAGTCGAAAGCTTCGTCTAATACTGCAAGATAGAGTAGTAAAGGTCTGCCTGGCTCAGGCGGTACTAGGACTGGTGGTGTTGACAAATATTCCTTGATTCTGTCGAAAGCCTTTTGACAATCATCGGTCCACTTGGTCGTAGTGTCCTTATTTAATATCTTAAAGATTGGCTCTTAGATGACTGTAGACTGTGCTATAAACCGGCTGATGTAATTAAGCCTTCCCAGGAAACTCATCGCATCTTTCTTGTTCCTTGGTGGTGGTAACTCTTGAATGGCTTCGACCTTGGACGGATCTAATTCTATTCCCCGGCGGATTACAATATGTCCCAGCAGCTTCCCAGCAGGAACCCCGAATGCACACTTCACGGGGTTTAGTTTCAGATTGCATTTTCGCAACCTATTGAAGAACTTACCCAAATTCTACATGTGATCAACAACTTTCTTTGATTTGATAATGACATCATCTACGTACACCTCGATCTCTTTGTGAATCATTTCATGGAATGTGGTAGTCATGGCCCTCATGTAGGTGGCCCCTGCATTATTTAGACCGAATGGCATCATTTTGTAACAATGCATTCCCCATGGCGTAATGAACGCTGTTTTCTCAGCATATTCCTCATCCATCCAAATCTGGTGATAGCCAGTGAAGCAATCCACAAAGGACTGCATTTCATGCTTGGCGCAATTATGAATCAAAATGTGTATATTTGGCAAGGGTAAGTCGTCTTACGGACTGGCCCAATTGAGATCCTGGTATTCGATGCAGACTCTGACCTTCTCGTCCATCTTTGGCACAGGTACAATGTTGGCTAACCATGTCGGGTAATCCACCACCCGGAAAACTTTGGCGTTGATATGCTTGGTAACTTCTTCTTTGATTTTCAAACTCATGTCGGGTTTGAACTTTATGAGCTTTTGTTTCACTGGTGGATACATTGGATTTGTTGGCAGTTTGTGAGCCACAATAGACGTACTTAGACCAGTCATGTCATCATACAACCATGCAAATATGTCCTCATATACAACCATGCAAATATGTCCTCATACTCTCTTAAAAACTCTGTGTATTCCTTCTTTTCTGATGGTGACAAATGAAGGCTGATAAGAGTCTCCTTGACGTTTTTTGAATCTCCCAAGTTGATAACTTCGGTCTCATCCAGGTTGGACTTAAGTTTGTTCTCAAAGTTCTCAAATTCTTTGACAATCTCGTCAGGTATGTCGTCTTCATATGAATCAATGTCCGTTTGCTGCGTTGTCTCATTGCATGTCACAATCATCCGTTCATCAAGACAAGTAATAGTAATGCTGTATAAATAAAGTACTGGGAGAAAACAATAGCAATAAATATCAGATTCGTAAGAGTAATTTAGAATATGCTTTGATAGATTTAATAACTATTTTGAACATTGAAGATTTTTATTGCAGAAATTTGAAAATGCTGGAAAAAGAAAATCATTTAGTAAATAAACAGTAAATAATGCTTGTTTTAGCCTTGCTACCCCGAGGCTCGTCGGGATTTGGTTGTCTTGATAGACCAGTTCTTGAGATATGTCCCCTTGCTTACAGTCTGTATGAAAGGGCCTTCCTCCTCCTCCTCCTCGAGAATAACATAGCAATCCATATCCTCGTCCTCTAGGAACAAACTCCTCATTGCTGTAAGTGCTTCTTCTTCGTCTAATCCGTAAATAATGTCCGCCTGCTTGAAAGTCTGCTCAAGATGAGGTATCGTCTGTTCCAAAGGGTAATGGGGACCACGCCAAGGTGGTGACCAGTCGTTGAATTCCTTCCAAGTGTACTCATACCCCAGACCGAAAGTGGTACCATGTTTCTTAAATTTTATGGGCTTCGTGATCCCTTGGAGGTTTTTACCGAGCCCTTTGCCTGGCTCATATCCTCTACAGTTTAGGATGCTCTCAATCTTGTTATCCTACCATTTGTCCTTGTCGATTTCATTGACCCGTTCAATATGGTGGTAAGTTCCTCTGCCTATCTTCCTTTTCCCGTCAATCACCGGAATAGTTTGACGGCTATAAATGGGGTTGCTACCATCACCATGAATAATCACCTCTTGGTGGTTCCACTCAAATTTTACTGCCTGGTGTAGTGTTGATGCTATGGCCCCACAACATGAATCCAAGGTCGTCCCAACAATAGGTTGTAGGATGCCGGAACATCTATCACCTGGAAATCCACTTCGAACCAAGTCGGTCCCATCTATACACATAGACTGATCTCCCCCATGGTGGACCTTTGAGATCCGTCAAAGGATTTCACATTGATCACCCCATCCTTTATCTCATGTAGATCTTTACCCAATTTCTTGAGTGTTATCAACGGAAAGATGTTAAGACTGGAACCTCCATCGATCAGGATTCTTGTGATGAAATGATCCTCGTACTGCACAGTGATGTGCAGTGCTTTGTTGTGCTCCAATCCTTCAGGTGGTAGATCGTCCTCTGAAAAGTGATTTTGTGACTTTCCAGTACGTGGCCTACCATATTGGCCATTTCCTCGCTAGTGATGTTGTTTGGCACATATGCTTCACTCAACACTTTCAACAAACCATTTCTGTGTGTTTTAGAATTCTGTAGCAAAGAGAGGATTGATATTTGTTCCGGTGTCTTGTTCAGTTGGTCGATGACTGAATACTCCTTAACATGTACCTTTTTCCAAAAGTCATCGGGACCTGTTTCGATAAGGGGAGGCCGGTTGGCAGCCTGCTTGCTTGATTCGGCCAGATGCTTAGGGGTGTAGACCCTACCAGTTCTCATCATACCCTGTGCTGTGACAACCTCCTCAGACCTGACCTTGACTTTCCTTCTCGCCTCGGCTGTGTAGTCCAAAGGGATAGCATTTGAATAGAAGGGTGGCATCGTTGACATTGACACCGAAATTGGTGCGACCATCCTTACTTCAAACGGAATGTGTGTTCGGGGTGGCAAGACTGCGACCTCGAATGGTGCCGGTGCATTTGCTGGAGATACAAACTCAACTTCAATTATCACTGGTGACTTTACAGGTGGCGCTGCTTCAAACTCAAGTGGTATAGAGATATTCACCTCAGCGTCCTCAGATGGTTGAATCTGGACTATGATCCGTTTGAGAGTGACTGTAGGTTTCTTTGGGTTATCGCCTTCTGCGATTAACCCTATTGATCCCTCGGGATCCCAATCATCTTTTCAATCATATGGATACCTCCACCCTTAGGGTCTGGCAAGGGATTGTTGTGGACGTTTGGAGTGGATTCTTTTGCCACAATAATCTTGTTGTCAATGAGAGCCTGTATTTTGTCCTTCAGAGAGAAGTATTCTTCGATGGTGTGTCCTTTCATGCCGGAATGGTATGCACAGGATTTGTTTTGGTTAACCCACTGAGAAGGGTTCTTAGGGGTGGCAGCAGGGATAGGTGTGATGTAACCAGGAACTTTAAGTTTCTGATACAACTGGTCAATGGGCTCGGCTATGGCGGTGTATTGCTTTGGAGGGCGGCGAACAAAATTGGGACGAGGTCTAGGGTAGTTTTGGCGTGTAGGGGGTGATTGGTAATGGGATGGCTGGGAATTATAAGTATGGTAGACATGAGCGGGTTGTGAGTATCTGGGTGAAGCAGGTTGTTATATGGGTGGTGGAGATTAGTAGGTGGGTGGTGGAGCTTGGTAGGAGGGTGGTGGAGCTTGGTTGGAGGGTGGTGGAGCTTGGTAGTTCGGTGAGGGCTAGTATGTGAATGGAGGTGTTGGATAAGTTTGGTATTTGAGTGGGGACTTGGCTCTTGGTGCAATCATTACGGCTCCTACGTCTCTCTTCTTAGACACACCACCGGACTATAAAGCCTTGTTTGTGGCTTGCAAGGCTTCAAAATCTGTAACCATACCGCTTTTAATACCTTCTTAAATATGCTCACCCAATTTGATGATGTCGGAGAACTTGTGGCCTTCAACCATCATTAACCGTTCATAATACTGCGGGTCTTGAGCCCGAACAAAGAAATTGTTCATCTGCTCTTCCTCTAGAGCAGGTCTGACTTTAGCTGCTTCAGACCTCCAGCGAGTAGCATACTCGCAAAAGGTTTGTGTGGGTTCTTCTTCAAATTTTGAATGTAGAACACATCTGGTGTTCTCTGTGTTGAATCTAAACATGTCCATGAAATCAGACGCTTACCCAGTTTGACCATTTCTTGGGGTCTTGGCTGATGTACCAAGACAATGCATCTCCCTTCAAACTCCTCATGAACAGTCCCACGCCAACCAATTTGTCGCAATAGGTCCTTAGATGGACTCTCGAATCACCAGTACCATCAAACATTTGTAACCATACCACTTTTAATACCTTCTTCAATCCGCTCACCCAATTTGATGATGTCGGAGAACTTGTGTCCTTCAACCATCATTAACCGTTCATAATACTGCGAGTCCTGAGCCCGGACAAAGAACTTGTTCATCTGCTCTTCCTCTAGAACAGGTCTGACTTTAGCGGCTTCGGACCTCCAGTGGGTAGCATACTCGCGAAAGGTTTCTGTGGGTTACTTCTTTATATTTTGAATGTAGAACACATCTAGTGCATTCGATGTGTTGAATCTTAACTTGTCCATGAAATCAGACGCAATGCTTACCTATTTTGACCATCTCTTGGGGTCTTGGCTGATGTACCAAGATAGTGCATCTCCCTTAAAAATCCTCATGAACAGCTTCATGCGGATTCTTTCATCCTTTCCCACGCCAACCAATTTGTCGCAATAGGTCCTCAGATGGACTCTCGGATCACCACTACCGTCAAACATTTCGAACATTGTAGGTTTGTACCCCTCGGTCAGTTCGACATCAAGTTGGATACAAAGGTATTCATATTCAACCCTTCAATCCCCTTGGTCCCTTCAACACCCTAGACTCGGCTAGTCAGTTTCCTAAGCTCCTCGGCCAAGTTCCTGATAAGTAAATCCTTTTCGTCAGACTCGGACGCCAGTGGGGTAGGCGGAGTGGAGTGGGTGAGGTGCGGGAGGATTTTTCTGTCTTGGGATATTTTCTGGAGGTGCGGGGTTTTGAGCATTTGGAAGGTTGACGTCAGGGACGTTGAGGGAACATGACAATTTGGCCAAATTCCGGACTTGATCGAGTTCTTCCTTAAACTTCAGCAATTTTTGTTCAAGTGGTGACATGTTCTCATGCAGGACCTAAATACCTCGGCCATCAGTGGCCTCTACACTTTGATGCCGCTGGACTCTTCCATCTTACTTTTCCCTTTGTTTTTTCCCTTAGGAGGACTAGGCGGAGGGCCCTTGGATCTGGTGCGATAGGCTGATGATGCCAGAATGCACGAACTAACCTTTGGGGAGGGGAGTAAGAAAAAATAAAAACAAAAGGTAACCAAGTCAGTGACGATTATGAAAAGAGTATTGAAGTATTTAAACACATCATGCGGAAATGAAAGCTTGTCCTAAGTTGGGGATCTCTTTGTGCCCGAGGTAGGCCTAGCGACAAATTGATTTGGAGAACTTAAAATGCTAAATGCCTCATTTTATTGATAATAAAATAGACAAATCCCGAAGCGACAGACGAAAAACAAAAATCACTAACGATCATTGGCCTCATTACATTGATAGAAAAATAAAGACATTCCTATCTACTTGGTCCCAGAAGGACCTTACCCAGATTCAGAATTCCTGTTTTTTCTAACAGCTTTCCCAGATCGCGAAGTCCCAGCAGCAGATAAGTTCTTTCTAGGTATCCCCCTGCAACTCCCTCAACCTTTTGACAATCTTCAACCCTTTTGATGAACTTTTCTTCCAAATCGATTATACATCGTTCCAAATATCCCAGCCTCTTGTTGGCACCAATAGCCATGTCCTTCCCTTCCTCGATCAGTCTTTGTTGGACTCATGTATCTTGTGGTGATCATCCTCATTTTCCCGGATGCTTTTACGCAACTAGTTGAACTTGACTTGTGCTTCAGCCCTTTCATCTATAACCCTGTGACCTCAGACGTACCCCGACTTGCTCTGACCACCCAGATCCTCTTCTAACCAACCAAGATAGAAAGAGGTATAACCGGCATGATACTTGTCTGGCTCGATGGTGTCTTTCTCAAGTATAACCTTGCAGTGCCATAGGTGCTGAGCTTGGCACTTGTGAGGACTGTCATTATTTTGTAAGTCGGCTCGGAGATGGCTCATCTTCTCAACCCTAGGGATGACTTGCTTCCTTCCTGCTTGCCTCATAACTCGAAGAGGGACGTAAGGGTATGTCCCCCTTAGACCAATCAATACCAAAAATGATGCGTCTCGGGATCGAATGATGAACTCATCCCTAGGAAACCATTCGAACATCCATTGAACCTGTTGTTTAGTCAGGTTATCAAAAAGCTCGACCCATCCTTCAGCATCTTCAGGTTGATCAAACATGTCAGGGATATAGTTCATTCACTTTGGATGATGGAAAGCGATGTGGTCATCTCACATTTGGCGGTGGATGTCCTGTCGTTATTCACCCTTTTTGAGATGTTCTACGAGCCAGAGTTGGAGTAATAAATTGCAACCTTCGAAATGCTTTGCTCCTTGTTGACATTTTTCTAAGGCCCGATATATATCTGCAGCGATCATGGGCACAATGCTAAAATATTTCCCATTTAACCCTTCCATTATGGTCTTAGTTACCATGGCTAGCCTGGTATGGATTCTTTATTTCATTATCGGGAACACGATCAATCCCAAAAATTATACCATAAATACGAACACTCGGAGATGGACGTGTCCCAGAGAGGTGATAGAAAACTCGTCATGGTAGGTACGGTATGATTTGCTGTAGCCATACCGTTCGTACACATAGTCAAAAGGAATGTACGAATCCTCCAGACATACCAATTCCGCGTCCTTTTTCAGACCCATAATTTTGAGGAAACTTCTGCCTGTGCGGTTCTCAGGAATCAACTACCCCAAAGTTTCCCATACTAGGTTAGCCAGCCCTCCTATCTCTTCTATCAACGGTGCCATTTTGATGTTCCCAAAGCGGAGCACGGATCTTTCATGATCCCAGAACAGCGTAACAACCTCTACTATCATTTTGTTAGGATGGATTTCCAGAAGAGATGGTAGATTACCCAAGTGTTTCCTGACGATAGCTTTGTCGCTAGAGTGTAGATCCTCCCACCAACTTAGCAATTTTGGGTGGATGTTGGAGACCATGCCGAATCTGTGGACTTCGCGCCTCATTTTTCTTTTTTGGAAAACAAATACGTTAGGCCCTTAGCCCCACTGGACTCGACTATTTATCATCAATAATTAGCAGGAACCATTTAGTTCTCCAAATAAATGCACAGAACGTGAGGGCGTCCATTTGGGTTTAGGGAAACTTGGTGGACTTTTGGATAAGGCTTATCTTAAAAGCTATCGTGCGGATGACACTTTAGCTTGACTAAGTTTGACCATAATGCATGCAATAGTTCAACAGAGTAAGGTTTCTATGGGGTTTTAGACTGGTACCCTTGAGCGGAAAACTCAAGGGGGAAAGGCATGGAACCGTCGACTGCACCGCTGATCGACTAGTTTTATCGCTAATAAGCCTTTCTGAATTTAGGGGGTGATAATATAGGAAGGGAGCAACCTCTCATCAAGCGTTGCTATAGTATTTTGTTTGGCACGAGTGGAGTATGAATGTCGAGCATGATTTATGCAATAAGTATATAAAACAAGTTGTCACATATTTGCACGTTAAAGAAAGCAGTAAAAACGGTAATAATGATTTAAAGAAGTTACAAAAGGAAATAAAGAACCATGTCAGTTACGTTTGGAAATAAATACTCGAAGTAAACAATTAATTTCATGCAAGGGGAATGGGAAAGGGTGCAAGTGTTTAAAATAAAGGAATAAATTCATTAAACAATTTGAAATGGTAAAAGCCTATAATCCCAAGCAGAGTCGCCATGCTGTCGCGCACCCTTTTTTTTTTCTCCTCCTCAGTGGAAGATCGAGTTCATGACATTGGTTGGGACAACTCTTTCCTTTTGGGGTTCGCATATTTTGAAGAGTCGCCACCTAACTATTTTAATGGTGCGTTAGGGAACCTAAGGGGTTTAATTATAACTACGTTTATAGCCAGAGATTTGGGTAAGGGCTTGAAATTATCCTAAGGGGAAGGTGTTAGGCACCCCTCAGGATCCACAAGTGTGGTTCCCGGCCAAATGGTTTCGTGAATTTGTACAAGTAGAAAATAACAAGTAAAGGCTCAAATAAGAGGGGATTTAAGTCTTAAGCATACAGGTGTTTAGAAAAACAGTAGAGGTAATTACGAACTATCGTATACAAGTGTCCTAGGTTTAAAATAATATGGATCACATCAATGCAATACCCGGTAATCACTCCTCGAAGAGGGGCTTCACGTGGTATTAGCGCACCGGTAATCATATCCATATTCTACCCTTCCCACCCTATGAAGGTAATTAAAGCGTGTGTTGGTCACATATTATATTGCGTGCTATTACCCGTCCCATCATATCAGTCCTGGAGGAGGTCAGGACTACTATACTAAAAGGTAGGTACTAAGCAGAATATGTAGGACTGCAGTCAATGGCAAACACATAGGAGCATATAGGAGGCTCAGATTTTCCTCCGCAGATAATGCATATAATTAGCACGACTCAAACACATATAAGGGCAGAGTTATTAATTAAGATCCTAAGACATGGTATCTAGGTGAATTCAGAGGATAAATAGATAGGCAAACTTGTTTTATAACTCAAGAAAAACATGCTCTTAATCAGTTTGCCTACTTATTTAAAAAATATACCTATTAGTGTTAAACAACACACACAAGAGAGAGACAAATTTCTAATTTTTTTTTTTTGGAAATTTTGTCACCTAAGGCTTGCCTAGGCGGGGGACAGTGTATATTAACATAACTATTAAAGGAATTGTTGCAAATTGTTACCTAATCATGTTGTTCTAGGTTGTTCAGAACACAAAAGCATTACCAATTGTTTTTTTAGAGAAAACTGAGTGGGGTGGTTATACTTTTTATACATCAATAATTAGTCTAAATGTAATTGAGCAATTAGGGCTCTATAACATGATATGTAATGCACAAATAGAGATGTAGAATGATGCGTATGCAGAATTCCTAAGCATGATTTCTAAATGCTTAGTAGTTAGAGTATTAATCATGGTTTCAGAAGATGTTAGAATGATAATTTATTTCAATGTGGTTTAGCCTAGGACAAGATTTCTAAGCGTACATAGCAGTGTAGAACATGATAGTAGAAAATACCATTTATTAGCAGGATTTTTCTAAGTAAAAGTGAACATGCTGAAACAGTAGGTATGAGACCTAATAAATATGATTTCTAATGCGTGAATTTGAACGTATGTGCCTAAACATGGTCTCTATTGCACAGATAGGAAATAAAATCAAATAGCATGGTTTCTAATGCATGAATTTTAACACATGGGCCTAAACATGATCTCTATTGCACAGATAGGAAATAAAGTCTAATACAATGATTTTTATCCCTTTAATAGCTAATGCATGCGTAGCTGCCCCTCCCTTTTCACTATCCATCCCCTGAGTTATTTACAAATTATTATAGGCCAGGGAATTATGAATTACACAACCAAAGGAAAATAAGAAGTTACTTATATAGGGAGCCTTCAATTAGGCCAAGATCTTCCAAACCTCACTGCCTCATGATATTGCATAGCCTTTTCGTAATCCGGATGTGTCAGAGTTCGATAAGGAAGTCAAAGGATCCCGGGCAGTGCTCACATCCAGACATAGTCAAAGAATTAAACATGTGCAGTGTGGAAGTGCTAGACTTGTGTGTCAGAGTTCAGAGGATACTCAAAGGGTTCCCAAAGCAGTGCTCACACGAAGAGGGCTGAACTTAGACTTCTAAGAGTGTGTGTGAGAGTGCTTTTTTATTTAAAAGGATTTAAGTGAGGAACAATTTTGAGAAAGGGTAAGTAAAAAAATAGTTTAAGCTTAACACCACAATGGACCAAGGATAGTCCAACAAGAACAAACAGGGGTAATGGGATTAGGGACAAATATAGATCATGTAAGAGCATACATACAACATGCAGATACACACACAGACATACAATCAGGAACTCCTAAGGGTCTAGAGGATCAAGGGGTACAGTGTTAGGTCCGATTAACACCTAAGTCCATGGTTAAACTAATGTACTAGTCATAGGCATGTAAGAATTAGGTGCTAAGTGGACAAGAACATGCTGGTCATAAACAAATAAAGCCTAATTTAAACATGCAGAGGGGAGTTCAGGATCCTAGATACATGCTGAAGAATAAGTAAGCAAGTTGGAAGCATGTTGAATCACAACAGTAATGGAAACATGTTGGTTTGAGGACTGAAATATAAATTCGAACATACCGGTGAAGTGAAGAAAGCAATAACACAAACAAGAAAGTAGGAGAATGCACAATAGTTAGGCTTGGCTTGTAGCCGGCTAACCCAGAGTAGTAGTAATTAGAACAGAAGAGAGAGAGAGAGCAGAAAGTATTTTAAGTTGTGAGAGAGATTTTTTGAATAGATTAGTTCGTGTGTGTGTCTCTGTATGAATAGAGTATATATAGTTTTGAAAACTTGATGAAAAATAAAGAAAGAATCAGAAATAACCAGTGATTGTGGGATTGAATATCAATCAGTATCCAATTAGTACAAGTATCCCTATAATTAAGGGAGTAATTCACACGGTGAGTTTTTAATAAGGAAAGAACCATATATAGCTTAGAGGAATATAAGAACAGTGCAAGTATAACAGGAAATTAGGTATCCCTTAATTGAACGGGTTAAACTCAAACGGCTAGTAGGTAAAATAATAATTAAGGAAAGTTCTTATGCTTGTAACATGTAAGGAAACAGTTTCACCCCTAATTCAAGCATACAATTGAGACTAGGTTCAAAAGATGTCACTTAAGTAAATAGTAATCAATTAACAATTAATCAATTCTGTAACAAGGTAAGAAAACAAAGTTGGAAATCAATAAGACCATCTCATAAGAAATCAGGGATTCGAAATTGGTACTAATTAAAGGAAGGCCTCATGTATATAAGGAAACATTCAGAATCAACAGAGGATATCGTATGAAAAATAAGTACAGTACTACTCATAATTATTCAGGGATTCAAGACAGTAATGATTCAAGCAGGGTGAACACACAAGAAGCAGCGGAATCAAAGACCCAATAAGAAACAGGGATTACTCATTGGAAATAGACACACATACAAATCGAAAGAAAAGACATGCTCAGCATTTAGAACATAGTGTTAAAACTAAATAAATCATGATTAAAAGTGATAAAATGTTTAAGCATATGAGAAAAATCACTTAAACTTTGAGAAATTGTTTGAATAAAAGGTTTTAGAAACCCTAAGTGAAAAACGTGTTTAAAAATGGAAAACATTTAAGAAAAATGTAATAATACTCGTAATAAACCGGGGTCTAGTGTACATCTAAGAGAATAGGAAGGTTTTGAAGAATAAGTATAAAAAGCTTCATGATATACACATATCTACGACAGATCTAAAGGAATCATGAAAATTCCAGGGGTTAGGGTTTCAGAGAGTTGAAAAAACAAGAAAAACCTTAAAGATGTCGCCAGCGTTCGCCGAAAAAGTCATGGATCTTACTCAGACGGCCGGAGGAGGCGGGAAGATGGCATGAGGGACCATAGGTAGGAGCTGAACCGCTCCAGTTTCGCCTGAGGGCCTTAGGGTGTCATTAGACCGGTGTAGGGTGAACCAGTAACCAAGAGATAGTTAAAGACCATAGTTTCCGGCGAGGGAACTAGTCGGAGAAGACGAAAAAACTCCATTGGAGGTGGAGAGACAAGGGAAGTTTCTATAGAGAACCAAAGAGAACCAGAAAGAGATAGAGAGAGAATGAGAGACTGGGAAATGAGGGGTCGGAGGGGGGGGGGGTAGGTCTAGGTTTAATTATGGTAGGTGGGATCTGGGCCGTTGATAAGAAATAATCAACGGTGAGGATTAGCCAAAGGGTTGGGTCGGGCAGGTGAGGTATTAGGCTTAAGTTTATTGGGCTGATTTTAAAAGGGGGTATTGGGCTGGTAGATTTAGGCTAAAATCGAAATTAAAAATGACTATTAGTTAAATACCCTTTAGAATAGACAAGTAATTAATAAAAATAGCTAATAATTATATAAAATTAGATTAATGCTAGATAAATGAAATTAAGGTAATTAATAAATATAAAAATATAAAATGAGATAAATATTTATTTATATGGTATAAAATGTACAATTAGGCCATAGTTGCAAAGTTATTGTAATTATGGTCAAATAATGCCACATTGACTAATTTGTGAAATAATTAAATCCTAATAGGATTAAAAATGATATATTGACTGGGAAATACTTTTAAATTTTTTATAATACAATTTATGAATAATTATTGAATATAAAAAATAATGAATAAATTAGAAAAAGATTTAATAAAAATATGAAAAATTTTGGAAAAATACCAGTTATTATAAAGAGTGATTTTGGAGGTATATATACAAATTAAAAAAATAATTTGAGAAAAAGTTGGGTATCCACAGTTGACCGTGGTCAACTCAAGTCTCATCTTAGGCAAAAAAATCACATTTTCTTCAAACTTTTACGTAAAGATTTTCGAAAAACAACACGGACTACACATGCAAATCGATAAACATCAAAGGAAACTATAAAAGGTCTCGAAACACTAAAATTAAGGCTAGTATTCAAAAAGACCTATCGGGTCATCACACTACTCTTTCCATTTAGATTCGAAAGAATCTTATTTACTATCTTCCCAGTTAAATTCGAGAAAAGAATTTATCTTCCAATTTAAATTAGATGTTATTATAAATATTTTCCTAAAATTTCAAGTGGCTTTATAGTATCTTGCCACTTAGCTTAACCATAATGCAAACTATATATATATATATATATATATATATGTATGTATGTATGTATGTATGTATGTATGTATGTATGTGTGTGTGTGTATAGATTTGAATTAATGTTCATCTGTATCTATGTAACAATTTTATTTCATTTTTAGTGTAATATTAAAATGGATGGATAAAAAAATGAAAAGACGAAAACTTTGATACATAATCCAAGTAGTTCAGTGTTTGACCAAGCGTCTGATTGAATTGACATTTAATAATTCTTCACTTTTTAGATGAGTTTAAAGTAATTTGAATTTGCCTTTAACAATGTTACACTTTTTAAAGGCGATCTCTACATTATTTTTCCTGATGAGTTTTACTTTTAAACCTTTTCCATCAAGAGAAAAGAAAAAAATGCCCCAGCCTCTCTCCTCTCTTCTGCCGCTCAGCACCACCCTTTGTCGGCCAAAGAACTGGTTATCACCATCCCTTTCCCTCATTCCCGTGTAACAATCCATATATTCTAATTCCTATCCAAACTCCACGAATTGAGCCAAAACCCATAAAACACCTAACCTTTTAACCCCATTTTAAATTCTTAAAGAATTAAGCCTATAAACCACTTCATACTTACATAAACAGATAGATCTACTATTTGGCAGTGGTCGCACCATCAAACTCTGCCACCTGAATTCCAGCCAAGTTCACTGGAGTTCATGGTTATGAAACCATGACCAATCTCTAGCTCGTCAGACCTGATGGTTGCGATATCCAGCAACGAGAAAAGCATGCTCGAAGGTCAGCTTGCATAAACAAGATAAAACATCTCAACAAAGATACATCTACGCAAGCAACGGAAACATTCACAAGCAAGATAAGAATACCCAAACATTCACAAGTATTTTCTCTAAACATAATCATGCTCCATTATGCTTAATGTTTCTTCCTCTTGTGGACTTGTTCTTCACTTTTTCCAACCACCGCCTTCCTAGTTTTCTTGGTCTCTTCAGGAACTCCCTTCTCTTCAACTCTTACTCCCTTTAAGTCGTTAGTTGCTGCTTCAGTATGCTTAATTTTCTACCTCTTACGACTTTGTTCTTTACTTGACTTTATATTTTTCTTGGTCTCTCTAGGTCCTGTTGGCTCAATCTACTTTGAATGTTTATCTTTATATCTTCCCTCCACTTCCTCTCAAGTGTCTGGTTTATACCCATCATGTGGTTCAATTTCATCTCCAGTGTTTGAATCAGTTACGTCTTGCTCCGGTAAGGCACAACATAATTTCAATAGTAACATGTACATATAAAAAAAAATAAGACAACCACTTATTACTTCTCTTCTCTCTAGTTTAGAATGACAGTGCATCTCACTATTGCATTATGGATAAATTAGAACTTATCTTTGGTGAAAAGAAAAATTTCAATCAATGTTTAATATATAACATTCATATTTTTTTAAATATATATTTTTTCTTCCAGTGCGCTCTGCTGGTTTCAACATTTCTACAAAATGAGGTTGCAAAAGAAATTTGAAAAAAGTGGTAAGAAACTGTCGATCCGTTAACTTTATGATATTTGTGTGACGTATCTCACATCACCTCAGATTATCATTGGTTTAGTTAGAAATTAGGGTATAAAATTATCAAATAATTTGAGTCTTTATCAAATACTCCACCGTCCACTAACCTCTGTTATTGTTGCCATATCTTCTTGAAACATCTCGAAGAAATTTGTCCTTGTCAATTCTTTCAAGTATATGTTGAACAACCTGTGTTATTGACATATGTTTTTACTTTTATTATCGAATGCAATAGAATGTAAATTCTGTGTGGGATGGAACAAAGGCTCCCCTAAACTTTAGAATGTTTTACCTTTCTCCAAAGATTCCCTTAAAATTTTTCTATTAGTTATATCTATTTATATTAGTAATGATTTTTTAAGTTAACAAAATATTAAAATTTTGTTTCAATAAACTACATTGGTTCAAGTTATCAAATATTTTATTAGTAAATATGAATATTTAAATAATTTAACTTAAAATTTTAAAATATTAGACAATACTATACTGTAGAATACTAAAAAGAGAACTTAAAGCCCGAAAGAAATTTTTTTAAGACCATACATCTTTTTCTTAGTTATATAAATTAATCATGTCTATTTGTCCAACCATTGTCACATTATTAACGATATTTCCTCACATCTTCTTAAGCTTTGGCTTTAGGTCTCTGATTTCATTGAGCCTGTCATCACCCAAATTTGGCCTCCATAGGATGCCGTGATGGCACCTAGCCTCTATGACTAGGTAAGCCTAACACTTACTGAATTAATGATAGAATTTATCCATAAACAACTATTCAACATGAACCATATATTGCTATATAAAGCCAACAATACCAATATGACATACAACTTCTCAAAACCGGTAGTACAAATCATAAGCTCATCTGAGTTCATTAGAAAATTTCTATGTACAACTCTTCTAAAATAGAAATAAACTGTACAAAATAAACATCAGAAGGTGAATCCAAGGCCTGTGAACGCGACGTCATGTATACCTTGAAGTCTCCGCAGCAATATTTGATCAACTATCTAATGATCAACAAACTTCGATGTACCTAGATTTGCACAAAATGTGCAGCAAGCGTATTATGAGTATACCACAGTGATACCCAATAAGTATCAAGACTGACGTCAGTGGAGTAGTGAAGAGGAACTGTCACACCCCGAACCTAGGGAGGCGAGATCGGCACCCGGTGCCTCACCTATCCTTGCGTACCAACTTGCGACTAAGGGACTATGAACATATAATATCATACTTTGGCCATGGGCCACATTGAAAGAAAATTGCGAATTCTGACTAAATATCAATATAAAGCTGGGCTTACACGGCTGTCATGACTACTACGGCTGGCAAGCCAACAAAATATACATAAAAGGCTTACAAGCCAAACATACTGCACTAACTGACAGGATATGTCTACAAGCCACTACTGATGGATGTACTGTGATCAGAACAGGGCCCCGACCTACTCATAACATATATACACAAGATGTACATAAAGCTCTAGACCGGGCAACTCAGAAGGGCACGGAGCTTACCAATCAAGCTGAACTCGGGCAACACCTACTGAAAAGGTCTACCTATCGGTCTCACCCTCCTCCCCAAGGTTCGGGGCATGACGGGAACATTCAAGACACCTACTAGACATAATAACCTGTACAATTATAAATATGAAACTAACATGGAACGATATCAATGTCAAGCTAAAAAAGATAAAAATATCAAAACAATGCTTGCTATAGGAAACTAAAAGCAGGAATTAGCAACGCACAACTAATAACGCATGGAGTAAGCTTAATACGTGTTAAGTCCGGTGAAACCAAGTAAGGAAAACAAGTAACAACTCAATAAGAACAACCGCTTTCACTCAAGATATATTCAAGAATTTTTCCGAGGTACCACTCCTCATAATCACAAATCACGGGTTCCAGTTCACGAACCCTACTCCCTTGGCATCTTGTGCCCAAATTACAAATCTCAATCGCACGGACAACTCACGTGTTGCACGGGAAGCTCACGTATTGCACGGGAAACTCACGTGCCAATACCATTAATACCTCCTATCTCCACGGACGACTCACATGCTAAGGGAGTGACCATATCGCATATCCGCACGGACCACTCACGTGCCAAAAATAACAATGACTCATAACCAAAAATAACAATGACTCATAACCACACGGATCACTCACACCAATAGTACAACTCTCACACAGATGGAAAGTAAACAAGAATACATTTAAATGATCAATAAACATCATGATTCATCTTCTTGAATCGATATAAGTGATTTATTACGTGTATGCTTGTGCCAGTTTCCTATCATAACTCGAATCAACAAGTAAGATCAGAAACAATGAATGGTACATATGAAATAACATAAAGAAACGTAGAAGGCATAACTCACACAATGTAGGCACACCACTTGTCACGACCCAATTTCCCACACGGGTCGTGATGGCACCAACAACAGGGTTAGGCAAGCCAACATAAATTTTACTAAGTGTTACCCTTCCCATGTGATTAATTAATCCAACTTTTACTAGTTTTAGGCATTTATCTACATGATATTAGCCAGTGACATGAAAATAAGACATCTGATACGTGAGTCAAAAGATAAGCATATGTCTGAAAATGCAGCCCAAAAATCCAAAATGTACGCACGTGTGCGCCAAGAACTAGTGTCACGAGTATCACGGGCAACTATCGGAATACACCAGAATACATAAATATATACAATCCCATAGTCTGAATGAAGTAGACGGGGGAAATAACAAAAGGAAACTCCAGGGTGCTGCTAGAGATCGCCAAGAAGAGCAGCTCACCGCAAAGTCGACTCCGCCCAGTCAGTATCTAGCGCCGTCCTGATAGTCAGATGTGCCAGCCTTCTGACCTGAACAGTCAAGTACAGAAAGAAAAGAAGAAGTGCAGCATGAGTACATAATAGATATGTACCCAGTGAGTATCCCGTCCAAACTCGAAGGAGTAGTGACGAGAGTTCGACTAGATACTCACTAAGGTCCAGCAATATAATATATATGACGAAATATGGCTAAAACAATAGACATGGAAAAACAGTAAGCAACAAGTATGTGGCAATTAACAAAAACCAAATAATAACTGAAAGGGGACAACAAGGTACCAAAAACTTACTCTTAACGAATGCGTGACACTCCCATTTTTATATTGAGCGAGTCAAACTCAAGTGGACATACACATACCAGGACAAGACAACCGGCCGGAGTCATAAAGGTGGTCATAAGGACTGGGGTCATAAATCTATCCCACGATCGCGAATCACACCTGCGACTCGCGTGCTGACTCGATACAATAATAAGCTATCCCACAATCGCGCATCATCCCCTACGACTTGTGTGCTGACTCGATAATAATAAGCTATCCCACGATCACGCATCATCCCTGCGACTCATGTGCTGACTCGATAATAATAATAATAATAATAATAATAATAATAATAATAATAAGCTATCCCACGGCCGCACATCATCCCTGCAACTCGTGTGCTGACTCGATAATAATAATAAGCTATCCCACGGTCGCGCATCATCCCCGCGACTCATGTGCTGACTCGATAATAATAATAAGCTATCCCACGGTCGCGCATCATCCCCGCGACTCATGTGCTGACTCGATATCAAGTTTATATATGTATATATAAGTACATGTGTGTACCAACTCAACAGTGAACTCAACAGGACTCTGACAATACCTCAAATATCCAACTGGGATCCAAATCAAAATGTTTCATTTTTCCATAACAATTTAAACTCTTATCACATAAAAGGTACAAATAAGGCACATAGTGGCATGCTCGTGAGTCCTAAGGCTAACCGTCATAGTAATTTAGTCGCATGGGCGGTCTCACACCTGTGACGGGGCGACCGCAGGTGCGGTCACACCAGAAGCAGCTGCACCAACATTGGATTTTGCTGGTTTTTGACCTCGTGCGGGGTCCGGGACGCCCCTGGACCCACCCAAGCCCCTGACAAATTATACCAACAAGTCCCAAATCATATGACGGACTCGCTCGAGCTTACGGAACACTCAAAGCATCGTTAAAGCTCAAAATCACCCTCCAAACCCCTTGAATTCAACTTAAGAACTTTAAGAAATTCTAGATTTCATTCCATTGCACAGAACGGGTCTATACTACTCGGAATGTCCTCAAATTTTGCAGGCAGGTCATAATTAACATAACAAAACTATTTCCGGTCTCGGAATTCCATTCGGACCTCGAAAACACAAAACCAAGTCCCAAACAAAAATATGGACTTAAGGAACTTCTTATTTCAATCTTGTATGCCGAAAAGCCCCCGGGTCATCAGAAACCCAATCCGAACATATGCCTAAATCTGAAATCATCATACGAAGCTACTAGAACCAACAAAACTCGATTCCGGAGTCGTTTACCCAAACGTTGACCGAAGTCAAAATTGGCCTTAAAGGCCAGCCTTAAGGAACCAACTGTTCCTACTGCACTCAAAACACCTCCGAATCCCGGACCACCAGTCCCTTCAAGTCATAAATCATAAAATGCCGCTATGGGAAGTCTCATTTAGGGAAACAGGGTCTGACAACGCAAAATGACCGGTCGGGTCGTTATATTCTCCACCTCTTAAACAATGTTCGTCCTCGAACGGGTCAAGAACCATACCCGAAGTGCTGAATAAGTGTGGATATATGCTCCGCATATCCTCCTCGGACTCCTAGGTCGTCTCCTCAACTGGTTGGCCCCTCCACTGGACCTTTACGACAGAAACTCTCTTGGACCTCAACTGGAGGTCTTGTCTATCAACAATAGTAACTGGCTCATCCTCGTAGCCCAACCTCTCATCCAACTGAATAGTGCTGAAATCGACCACATGAGAGAAGTCGGCGTGGTACCTCCGGAGCATGGATACATGAAAAACTGGGTGAACTCCTGATAAGCTGGGAGGCAAGGACAGCTCATAAGAAACCTCCCCAACTCACCTCAACACCTCGAGTGGACCTATAAACCTTGGGCTCAACTTTCCCTTCTTATCAAACCTCATAATACCCTTCATAGGCGAAACTTTCAACAGGACCCTATCTCCATCCATGAATGATACATCACGCGCCCTCTGATCCGCGTAACTCTTCTGTCTGTACTGTGCTGTACGGAGTCTCTCCCGAATCAACTTCACTCTCTCCAAGGCATCCCTCACTAGGTCGGTGCCATATAACTTAGCCTCGCCGGGCTCAAACAACCCGATAGGGGAGCGACATCGTCGACCATACAAAGCTTCAAATGGTGCCATCTCAATGCTGGACTGATAACTATTATTGTAAGCAAACTCAGCCAAAGGCAAGAACTGGTCCCACTGACCCCCGAAATCCATCACACATGCCCTGAGCATGTGCTCCAATATATGAACTGTACGCTCTGACTGACTATCAGTCTAGGGATGAGATGTTGTGCTGAGGTCTGTCTGGGTGCCCATCTCACTATGAAATCCTCTCCAGAAGTGCGAGGTGAACTGAGGGCCTCGATTTGATATGTGGACACCGGCACACCATGCAATCAAACTATCTCCTGAATGTATATCTGTGCCAACCTCTCAAATGAATATGTGGTAGCCACTGGAATGAAATGCGCCGATTTGGTCAATCTATCCATAATGACCGAAACCGCGTCAACCTTCTGCGAAGTCCTAGGAAATCCAACCGCGAAGTCCATAGCAATGCGCTCCCATTTCCACTCAGGAATAGGCATCTGCTGAAGCAGGCCTCCTGGCCTCTGGTGCTCATACTTAACCTGCTGGCAATTGAGGCACCTAGTCACATACTCCACAATGTACTTCTTCATTCGCCTCCACCAAAAATGCTGCTTCAAATCACGATACATCTTCGTAGCACCAGTGTGAATAGAATATCAAGAACTGTGCGCCTCCTCTAGAATCCTCTCCCTCAGGCCATCAACATTAGGAACACATAAGTGGCACTGAAGTCTCATAACACCATCCTCGCCAATAGTAACCTCCTTGGCCCTACCCTGAACCACTGTTTCCCGAAGCTTTGCCAAGCACGAATCATAAAACTGTCGGGCCTTAATCTACCCCAATAACGAAGACTGAGCAACCACATGTGCCAATACCCGACGAGGCTCTGAAAGATCTAGTATCACCAAGCGATTCGCCAAGGACTGAATGTCCAAGGTTAGAGGTCTCTCCTCCGCTGCAATATAAGCCAAGCTACCCATACTCTCAGCCTTCCGGCTCAAGGCATCCGCCACCACATTAGCCTTGCCCGGGTGATAAAGAATGGTAATATCATAATCCTTCAACAACTCAAGCCATCTACGCTGCCTCAAATTAAGATCCTTCTATTTAAGTAAGTGCTGCAAGCTGTGGTGGTCGGTGTAGAACTCACAAGACACCCCATACAAATAGTGCCTCCAGATCTTAATAGCATGAACAATCGCCGCCAACTCAAAATCGTGCACATGGTAGTTCTTCTCATGAACCTTCAGCTGGCCTGAAACGTAAGCAATAACTCTCCCCTCCTGCATTAACACGCACCCCAAGCCAACGCGTGAAGCGTCGCAATACACCGTGTACTTTTCAGAACCGGATGGCAATACTAGAATTGGCGTTGAGGTCAATGTTGTCTTGAGCTTCTGAAAGCTCGACTCACACTTGTCAGACCATCGAAACGGGGCATTATTCTGAGTCAATCTGGTCAATGGAGCTGCAGTAGAAGAGAAACCCTCCACGAATCAGCGATAATAACCTGCTAGGCCCAAAAAGCTCCTGATCTCAGTAGCTGAAGTACGACGCAACCAACTCTGAACTGCCTCGATCTTCTGAGTATCAACCTTGATACCCTCTCAAGATACTACATGCCCTAAAAATTCCACGAAATCCAACCAAAACTTACACTTGGAGAACTTAGCATATAGCTTTTGTTCTCGCAAGGTCTGGAGCACGACTCTCAAATGCTGCTCGTGCTCCCCCAGGCTACGGGAGTAAATCAAAATGTCATCAATGAAGACAATGACAAAGGAATCAATATACGGCCTGAACACCCTATTCATCAAGTCCATAAAGGCTGCTGAGGCGTTAGTCAAACCAAATGACATCACCATGAACTCATAATGGCCATACCTCGTACGAAAAGCAGTCTTCAGAACATTTGAAGCCCAAATCTTCAACTGATGATACGCTGATCTCGAGTCAATCTTAGAAAACACACGAGCACCCTGCTACTGGTCAAACAAATCATCGATGCGTGGAAAGGGATACTTGTTCTTAATGGTAACCTTGTTCAACTGGCGGTAATTAATACACATCCAAATAGACCCATCCTTCTTCTTCACAAATAGGACTGGAGCACCCCACGGCGACACACTCGATCTGATGAATCCCTTAGCTAATAACTCCTCAAGCTGCTTCTTCAAATCTTTCAACTCTTTCGGAGCCATACGATACGGAGGGATAGATATAGGCTGAGTATTTGGGGCTAAATCAATGCAGAAATTAATATCACTGTCGGGAGGCATGCCCGGATGATCCGAAGGGAATACATCAGCATACCCTCGAGCAATTGGCATAGAATCAATCGTCGGAGACTCGGCGGAGGTGTTTCACACATAAGCCAAATAGGCTATACAACCCTTCTCGACCATATGTCGAGCCTTCAAGAATGAAATAACCCGGCTGGATGCGCTAACTGAAGAACCCCTCTATTCCAGCCTAGGAGACTCAGGCATGGCTAAAGTAACTGTCTTGGCATGGCAATCGAGCACAGAATGATAAGGAGATAGAAAATCCATGCCCAGAATAACCTCAAAATCAACCATGTCGAGCAATAAAAGGTCGTCTCTGGTCTCAAACTCACAGAAGGGGATCACACCAGACGATACACCCGGTCTGCCACCACAGAGTCGCCCACAAGGGACACATATATAGGATATCCCAAAGACTCTCGAGAGACATCCAGAAAAGGAGCAAATAAGGCTGAAACATATGAATTACTGGATCCCGGATCAAATAATACTGAAGCCTCTCTACCACATACTGAGATAATACTTGTGATCACGGCATCTGAGGCCACTGCATCTGATCTGGCCGGAAAGGCATAAAACCTGGCTGGAGCACCTGAAGGCTGAGCTCCCCAGAACGAGCTGGAGCTGATTGACCCCCTCCGGACTGGCCTCCCCCTCTAGGATGACCCCTGCCAACCTGACCCCCATCTCTAGGTGGTCGAACTGCTGGTACTGAAACCGCGGGCTGGTGACTCTGCTGCACGGCCTTGCCTCGGTAATTGGGAGAATACTTCCTGATATGGCCTAAGTTCCCACACTTAAAGCATCTCGTAGATGATAAATCCTGTTGACCCGAAGAAGAATCCTGAATGGTCGGAGGGCGATGAGAGCCCTCAGGCATAGCACTGAAATAAGGATCGAAAGACCTCTGATGACTGGAATGACCACTGGGAGAACCATGAATAGTTGGAGGCCGATAGGAGCGCTCTGGCAGGGCACTGAACTGGGGCCTAACTGGGAAACCTCGGGGAGGTGGTGGAGGTGCCATATATGGAGGCCTGCTGGACCGACTGCCTCCAAACTGACCCCTTCCCCTAGCTGGAGCACCTCTAAAATCACCTGCAAATCTGGCCCTCTTGTCCTGCTGACCCTGCTCCCTGCTCCTCATCCAGTATCCCTCAACTCGTCGAGCTATCTCGACCACAAGCTGGTACAGGGTACCCATCTCCACCTCTCGAGCCATGGTGGACATAATACCTGGATGCAACCCTGCTACAAACCTCCGAACTCTCTCAGCATTGGTACATAATATAATAAGAGCATGGCGTGATAGCTCTGAAAATCTGGCCTCATAATCCGTCACAGACATTTGCCCCTGCTCCAACCGCTCAAACTGACCCCTCAGCTCTTCCCTCTCAGAGGGTGGAATATATCTTTCCAAGAACATCTGCGTGAAATGCTCCCGAGTAATAGTAGGAGAATCGACCGGCCTGCTGAGAATATAAGACTGCCACCACCTGCGATCTCTGCCCTCTAACTGGAATGCAGTGAAAATCAATTCCATGGGACACTAGGATCCCCATGTTGTGCAGTCTATCCCTGCACTTATCAGTGAAATCCTAGGCATCCTCCCCTCGATCAACCCTGAAGACTAGGGGCGTAAGCGGGTTCATCTGTCTAACATCTTATGTTGGTCACCACCCACAACTGGTCTGGGCTCTAGTGCTACTGCTGCAGTATGGACATCATCCACGAGCAGTGTACCCGGGGTGGGATGTAATGCTGCTGTCGGACCTGCGACATGGGCAGTGGGGGTCTGGGCTCCCCCTCCCGCCTGTGAAGTGACAGGGTCTGCTAGAAATAAACCATCCTGGGATATTGTGTCCATGAATCTCATCATACGGCCCATGGCTGCCTAAAAGCCCGGTGTCATAATAAAGTCTACGGGTGCCGGATCTGCTGGGGGAACCACATCCTGCTCCTCTAATATAGGGTCCTATGGTGGCGGGACCAATATAGCTCTGGCACGCCCTCGTCCCCTACCACGGGTGCCTTATCCCTGCCCCTACAATGACCTCGAGCGACGGGGGCGGTACCCTCTCCCGGATCAGGCACATGAGATGAACGCGTCCTAACCATTTGTGAGAGAATAGAATCATGAATTTAGTAAATCATAGACTGCACAATAAAGTAAGAACAAGCAGAGGTTTCCTAACATCCTGTAGCCTCCTGAAGATAAGTAAAAACGTCTCTGTACCGATCCACAAGACTCTACTGGGTTCGCCCGGGACTCGTGAGACTTACGTGAACCTAGTGCTCTGATACCTTGTTGTCAAGACCCAATTTCCCACACGCGTCGTGATGGCACCCAACAACAGGGTTAGGCAAGCCAACATAAATTCTACTAAGTTTACCCTTCCCATGTGATTAATTAATCCAACTTTTACAAGTTTTAGGAATTTATCTACATGATATTAGTCGGTGACATGAAAATAAGACAACTGATACGTTAGTCAAAAGATAAGCATATTTCTGAAAATGCAGCCCAAAACCCAAAATGTACGCACGTGTGTGCCAGGAACTAGTGTCACGAGTATCTAGTGCCCGCCTGATAGTCTGAATGAAGTAGACGGGGGAATAACAAAAGGAAACTCCAGGGTGCTGCTAGAGATCGCCAAGAAGAGCAGCTCACCGCGAAGTCGACTCTACCCAGTCAATATCTAGTGCCCACCTAATAGTCAGATGTTCCAGCCTCCTGACCTGAACAGTCAAGTACAGAAAGAAAAGAAGAAGTGCAGCATGAGTACATAATAGATATGTACCCAGTGAGTATCCCGCCCAAACTCGAAGGAGTAGTGACGAGAGGTCAACTAGATACTCACTAAGGTCCAAAAATATAATATATATGACGAAATATGGCTAAAACAATAGACATGGAAAAACAGTAAGCAACAAGTATGTAGCAATTAACAAAAACCAAATAATAATTGAAAAGGGACAACAAGGTACCAAAAACTTACTCTTAACCAATGCTTGACACTCCCATTTTTATATTAAGCGACTCAAACTCAAGTGGACATACACATACCAGGACAAGACAACCGTCCGGAGTTATAAATGTGGTCATAAGGACTGGGGTCAGAAAGCTATCCCACGATCGCGAATCATACCTGCGACTCGCGTGCTGAATCGATACAATAATAAGCTATCCCACGATCGCGCATCATCCCCTGCGACTCGTGTGCTGACTCGATAGTAATAAGCTATCCCAAGATCGCGCATCATCCCTGCGACTCGTGTGCTGACTCAATAATAATAATAAGCTATCCCACGGCTGCACATCATCCCTGCGACTCGTGTGCTGAGTCGATAATAATAATAATAAGGTATCCCACGGCTGTGCATCATCCCTGCGACTCGTGTGCTGACTCGATATGAAGTGTATATATGTATACATAAGTACATGTGTGTACCAACTCAACAGTGAACTCAATAGAACTGTGACAATACCAAAAATAGCCAACTGGGATCCAAATCAAAATGTTTCATTTTTCCTTAACAATTTAACAACAATTTCAACTCTTATAACATAAAAGGTACAAATAAGGCACATAGTGGCATGCTCGTGAGTCCTAAGGCTACCCGTCATAGCAATATAGTCGCCACGTACAGACTCTCGTCACTGTGTACGTACGCTCCCCCCCACAATGTGTATACATATCAAACCAGGAAGCTATGGGGATATTTCCCCCTTACAAGGTTGTAAAGGAGACTCACCTCGCGATGAAACCACCCCTCGGATCAAGGATGCGCCCGAATCTCCGAAATCTACCCTCGACGGCTCGCAACTATCAAAATATAGTTCAACAACATCAATGCATGCTCAAAGTAGGAAATTCATTCTAGCCTACCCAATTTTTGACATTCTTGAGGAAATTCTAAAAACCAACCCCAGGCCCACAAGCTCGGATTCTGAAAATTCTCGAAAGGATCACTCACCCGAAGCCTAAGGATCAAAATTGTATGATTTATACGAGAATTCATAGCCTTAAATGGAAAATTCTTAAATTTTTTTCTAAAATCCCAATCACTACCCAAAACTTAGATTTTTTCTAGGAATTAGTAGAGGATTTTCTTGACAAATTCATGAATTTAATTAGCAAAAAGGGAGTGGAATTACTTAACTCTTGGAGGAATTGGTCGAAGATCAGTTTTCTCAAGCTCTGGGCTCAACAAAGGAGGTTGGGGGTGGAATTATGTGATGAAACCCGTGTTTTTGGACATTAAATAGGTCTGTCTCACTGTGATTTTCGCACCTGCGACTTTGGGACCGCAGGTGCGGTCCCGCACCTGCGAAGAAAATGGCCGCACCTGCGGAGGTTAGGCCTGGGAGCTGGGGTCGCACCTGTGAGGGAGAATCCGCACCAGCGGAGTCGCACCTGCGAAGGAATCCAGCACCAACGGACTCGTATTAGCAGGCACAAGTCCGCACCTACGAAAGAGGAAGGGTCCATGGGTTTTCCGCACCTGCGTGAAGGGGACCGCAGGGGCGGTCTCGCACCTACGACTGTGCGACCGCAGGTGCGGTCACACCAGAAGCAGCTTCACCAGCATTGAATTTTGCTGGTTTTTGGCTCCGTGCGGGGTACGGGAGGCCCCTGGGCCCACCCGAGCCCCTGAAAAATTATACCAACAAGTCCCAAATCATATGATGGACTCGCTCGAGCTTACGGAACACTAAAAACATCGTTAAAACACAAAATCACCCTCCAAACCCCTTGAATTCAACTTAAGAACTTTAAGAAATTCTAGATTTTATTCCACTGCGCCGAACGGGTCTATGCTACTCGGAATGTTCTCAAATTTTGCAGGCAGGTCATAATTAACATAACAAAACTATTCCCGGTCTCAGAATTCCGTTCGGACCTCGAAAATAGAAAAATGCGTCCCAAATAAAAATATGGACTTAAGGAACTTCTTATTTCAATCTTGGGCGCCGAAATTCCCCCGAGTCATCAGAAACCAAATACGAACATACGCCTAAGTTTGAAATCATCACACGAAGCTACTGGGACTAGCAGAACTCGATTTTGGGGCCGTTTACCCAAAATGTAGACCGAAGTCAAACTTTCCTTAAAGGCCAGCCTTAAGGAACCAATTGTTCCTATTGCACTCAAAACACCTCCGAATCCCGGACAACTCCCCGCAAGTCATAAATCATAAAATGCCGCTATGGTAAGTCTCATTTAGGGGAACGGGGACCGAATGGGTCTTAAACAAATGTTCTTCCTCGAATGGGTCTAGAATCATACCTGAAGTGATGAATAAGTGTGGATAACTACTCTGCATGTCCTCCTCGGACTCCCAGGTCGCCTCCTCAACTGGTTGGCCCATCCACTAGACCTTTATGGCAGAAACTCTCTTGGACCTCAACTGGCGGTCCTGTTTATCAACAATAACAACTGGCTTATCCTCGTAGCCCAACCTCTCATCCAACTGAATAGTGCTGAAATCGACCAGATGAGAGGAGTCGCCGTGGTACCTCCGGAGCATGGATACATAAAAAACTGGGTGAACTCCTGATCAGCTGGCAGGCATGGCTAGCTCATAAGCAACCTCCCCAACTTGCCTCAACACCCCGAATGGACCTATAAAACTCGAGCTCAGCTTGTCCTTCTTCCCAAACCTCATAATACCCTTCATAGGTGAAACATTCAACAGGACCCTATCTTCATCCATGAATGATACATCACGCACCCTTTGATCCGCGTAACTCTTCTGTCTGGACTGTGCTGTACGGAGTCTCTCCTGAATCAACTTCACTCTCTCCCGAATCAACTTCACTCTCTCCAAGGCATCCCTCACCAGGTCGATGCCATATAACTTAGCCTCGCCGGGCTCAAACCACCCGATAGGGGAGCGACATCGCCGACCATACAAGCCTCAAATGGTGCCATCTCAATGCTGGACTGATAACTATTATTGTAAGAAAACTCGGCCAAAGGCAAGAACTGGTCCCACTGAACCCCGAAATCCATCACACATGCCCTGAGCATGTGCTCCAATATCTGAATTGTACGCTCTGACTGACCATCAGTCTAGAGATGAAATGTTGTGCGGAGGTCTATCTGGGTGCCCATCTCACTATGAAATGCTCTCCAGAAGTGCGAGGTAAACTGAGGTCCACGATATGATATGGTGGACAACGGCACACCATGCAACCAGACTATCTCCCGAATGTAGATCTGTGCCAACCTCTCAAGTGAATACGTGGTAGCCACTTGAATGAAATGCGCCGATTTGTTCAATCTATCCACAATGACCCAAACCGCGTCAACCTTCTGCGAAGTCCATAGCAATGCGCTCCCATTTCCACTCAGGAATGGGCATCTGCTGAAGTAGGCCTCCCGGCCTCTGGTGCTCATAATTAGCCTGCTGGCAATTAAGACATCTAGTAACATACTCCACAATGTCCTTCTTCATTCGGCTCCACCAAATATGCTGCTCCAAATCACGATACATCTTTGTAGCACCATGGTGAATAGAATATCGAGAATTGTGTGCGTCCTCTAGAATCCTCTCCCTCAGGCCATCAACATTAGGAACACATAAGCGGCCCTGAAGTCTCTGAACACCATCCTTTCCAATAGTAACCTCCTTGGCCCTACCCTGAACTACTGTTTCCCGACGCTCTGCCAAGCACGGATCATAGAACTGTCGGGCCTTAATCTCCCCAAATAACAAAGACTGAGCAACCACATGTGCCAATACTCGACGAGGCTCTGAAAGATCTAATCTCACCCAACTATTCGCCAAGGACTGAATGTCCAAGGCTAGAGGTGTCTCCTCCGCTGCAATATAAGCCAAGCTACCCATACTCTCAGCCTTTCGGTTCAACGCATCCGCCACCACATTAATCTTCCCTGGGTGATAAAGAATGGTAATATCATAATCCTTCAACAACTCAAGCCATATGCGCTGCCTCAAATTATGATCCTTCTGTTTAAATAATTGTTGCAAGCTGCGGTGGTCGGTGTAGACCTCACAGGACACCCCATACAAATAGCGCCTCCAGATCTTAAGAGCATGAACAATCGCCGCCAACTCCAAATCATGCACTGGGTAGTTCTTCTCATGAACCTTCAGCTGGCCTGAAACGTAAGCAATAACTCTCCCCTCCTGCATTAACACACACCCCAAGCCAACGCGTGAAGGGTCGCAATACACAGTGTACCTCCCAAAACTGGATGGCAATACTAGAACTAGCGCTGAGGTCAATACTGTCTTGAGCTTCTGAAAGCTCATCTCACACTCGTCAGACCATCGAAATGAGGCATTCTTTTGAGTCAATCTGGTCAATGGAGGTGCCATAGAATAGAAACCCTCCACAAATCGGCAATAATAACCTGCTAGGCCCAAAAAGCTCCTGATCTCAGTAGTTGAAGTAGGACGCGACCAACTCTGAACTGCCTCGATCTTCTGAGGATCAACCTTAATACCCTCTCCAGATACCACATGCCCCAAAAATGCCACGGAATCCAACCAAAACTCACACTTGGAGAATTTAGCATATAGCTTCTGCTCTCGCAAGGTCTGGAGCACGACTCTCAAATGTTGTTCGTGCTCCTCTATGCTACGGGAGTAAATCAAAATGTCATCAATGAATACAATGATGAAGGAATCAATATATGGCCTGAACACCCTATTCATCAAGTCCATAAAGACTGCTGGGGTGTTAGTCAAACCAAAGGACATCACCATGAACTCATAATGGCCATACCTCATACGAAAAGCAGTCTTTGGAACATCTGAAGCCTGAATCTTCAACTGATGATTCCCTGATCTCAAGTCAAATAATACTAAAGCCTCTCTACCACATACTAAGATAATACCTATGATCACGGCGTCAGAGGCTACTACATCTGATCTGGCTGGAAAGGCATAAAACATGGCTGGAGCACCTGAAGGCTGAGCTCCCCCAAAACGAGCTGGAGCTGACTGACCCCCTCCGGACTGGCCTCCCCCTCTAGGACGACCCCTGCCAACCTGACCCCCACCTCTAGGCGGTCGAACTGCTGGTGCTGAAATCGCGGGCTGGTGATTCTGCTGCACGGCCTTGCCCCGGTAATTGGGACAATACTTTCTGATATGGCCCAAGTTCCCACACTCGAAGCATCTCGTAGATGATAAATCCTGCTGACCCGAAGAAGAATCCTGAATGGCCGAAGGGCGATGAGAGCTCTCAGGCATAGCACTGAAATATGTATCGAAAGACCTCTGATGTTTGAATAGCTAGAGGCCGATAGGAGCGCTATGGCAGGGCACTGAACAAGGGCCTAACTGAGACACCTCGGGGAGGTGGTGGAGGTGCCCCATATGGAGGCCTGCTGGACCGACTACCTCCAAACTGACCCCTGCCCCTAGCTTGAGCACCCCTAAAATCACCTGCAAATCTGTCCCTCTTGTTCTTCTGACCTTGCTCCTTGTTCCTCATTCGGTATCCCTCAACCCATCGAGCTATCTCGACCTCAAGCTGGTATGGGGTACCCATCTCCACCTCTTGAGCCATGGTGGACCTAATACCTGGATGCAACCCTGCTACAAACCTCCGAACTCTCTCAACATCGGTAAGAGCACTGCGTGATAGCTCTAAAAATTTGGCCTCATAATCCGTCAAACACATCTGCCCCATCTCCAACCGCTCAAACTGACCCCTCAGCTCTTCCCTCTTAGAGGGTGGAATATATATGTCCAAGAATATCTGCGTGAACTGCTCCCAAGTAATAGTAGGAGAATCGACCGGCCTATTGAGAATATAAGATTGCCACCACCTGTGAGCTCTGCCCTTTAACTAGAATGCAGTGAAATCCACTCCATAGGATGCTAGGATCCCCATGTTGTGTAGTCTATCCCTGCACCAATCAATGAAATCCTGGGCATCCTCCCATCGCTCACCCCTGAAGACTGGGGGGCATAAGCGGGTCCATCAGTCTAACAGCTTATGCTGGTCACCACCCATAACTGGTCTGGGCTCTGGTGCTGCTACTGCAGGCTGGGCATCATCCACGAGCAGTGTACCCAGGGTAGGATGTAATGTTGCTGTCGGACCTGCGACATTGGCAGTAAGGGTATGGGCTCCCCCTCCCTCCTGTGAAATGACAGGATCAGCTAGAAATAAACCAGCCTGGGAGATTGTGTCCATGAATCTCATCATACGGACCATGGCTGCCTAAAAGCTCGGTGCCGTCATAAAGTCTAACGGTGCCAGATCTGCTGGGGGAACCTCATCCTGCTCCTCTAATATAGGGTCCTTTGGTGGCGAGACCAATATAACTCTAGGACGCCCTCGTCCCCTACCACAGGCAGGTCCTACCTCTGCCCCTACCACGTCCCCGAGCGGCAGGGGCGACACTCTCTCCCGGATCAGGCACATGAGATGCACGCGTCCTAACCATCTGTGAGAGAATAGAATCATGAATTTAGTAAATCATAAACTGCATGATAGAGTAAGAACAAGTAGAGGTTTTCTAATATCCTGTAGCCTCCTGAAGATAAGTACAGACGTCTCCGTACCGATCCACAAGACTCTACTGGGTTCGCCCGGGACTCGTGAGACTTACGTGAACCTAGTCCTCTGATACCACGTTATCACGATCCAATTTCCAACACGGGTCGTGATGGCGCCCAACAACAGGGTTAGGCAAGCCAACATAAATTCTACAAAGTGTTACCCTTCCCATGTGATTAATTAATCCAACTTTTACCAGTTTTAGGCATTTATCTACATGATATTAGCCAGTGACATGAAAATAAGACATCTGATACGTGAGTCAAAAGATAAGCATATGTATGAAAATGCAGCCCAAAACCCAAAACGTACGCACGTGTGTGCCAGGAACTAGTGTCACGAGTATCACAGGCAACTATCAGAATACACCAGAATGCATAAATATATACAATCCCATAGTCTGAATGAAGTAGACAGGGGAAATAACAAAAGGAAACTCCAGGGTGCTGCTAGAGATCGCCAAGAAGAGCAGCTCACCGCGAAGTCGACTCCGCCCAGTTAGTATCTAGCGCCGACCTGATAGTCAGATGTGCCAGCCTCTTGACCTGAATAGTCAAGTACATAAAGAAAAGAAGAAGTGCAGCATGAGTACATAATAGATATGTACCTAGTGAGTATCCCGCCCAAACTCGAAGGAGTAGTGACGAGAGGTCAACTAGATACTCACTAAGGTCCAGCAATATAATATATATGACGAAATATGGCTAAAACAATAGACATGGAAAAAAAGTAAGCAACAAGTATGTAGCAATTAACAAAAACCAAATAATAACTGAAAATGGACAACAAGGTACCAAAAACTTACTCTTAACCAATGCTTGACACTCCCATTTTTATATTAAGCGACTCAAACTCAAGTGGACATACACATAACAGGACAAGACAACCGGCCAGAGTCATAAAGGTTGTCAATTAGGATTGGGGTCATAAAGCTATCGCATGGTTGCGAATCATACCTGCGACTCGCATGCTGACTCGATACAATAATAAGTTATCCTATGATCGCGCATCATCCCCTGCTACTCGTGTCCTGACTCGATAATAATAAGCTATCCCACTATCGTGCATCATACCTGCGCCTCGTGTGCTGAATCGATAATAATAATAATAAGCTATCCCACGTCCGCGCATCATCCATGTGAATCGTGTGCTGACTCGATAATTATAATAATAAGCTATCCCACGATCCTGCATCATCCCTACGACTCGTGTGCTGACTCGATATCAAGTGTATATATGTATATATAAGTACATGTGTGTACCAACTCAACAGTGAACTCAACAGGACTGTGACAATACAACAAATAGCCAACTGGGATCAAAATCAAAATGTTTCATTTTTCCATAACAATTTCAACTCTTATCACATAAAAGGTACAAATAAGGCACATAGTGGCATGCTCGTGAGTCCTAAGGCTACAAGTCATAGCAATAGAGTCGCCACGTACGGACTCTCGTTACTTGGTACGTACGCGGACCCTACAACATGTATACATAGCAAACTAGGAACCTATGGGGACATTCCCCCCTTACAAGGTTGGAAAGGAGACTCACCTCGCGATGAAACCACCCCTCGGATCAAGGATGCGCCCGAATCTCCGAAATCTACCCTCGATGGCTCGCAACTATCCAAATATAGTTCAACAACATCAATGAATGCTCAAAGTAGGAAATTCATTCTAGCCTACCCAATTTTTGACATTCTTGAGGAAATTCTAAAAACCAATCCCGGGCCCACAAGCTTGGATTCCGAAACTTCTCGAAGGGATCACTCACCCAAAGCCTAAGGATCAAAATTATATTATTTATACGAGAATTCATAGCCTTAAATGGAAAATTCTCAAAAACAATTTCTAAAATCCCAATCACTACCCAAAACTTAGATTTTTCTAGAAATTAGTAGAGGATGTTCTTGACAAATTCATGCATTTAATTAGCAAAAAGGGAGTGGAATTACTTACCTCTTGGAGGAATTGGTCGAAGATCAGTTTTCTCAAGCTCTTAGGCTCAACAATGGAGGTTGGGGTGGAATTATGTGATGAAACCCGTGTTTTTGGACATTAAATAGGTCTGTCTCACAGGGATTTTTGCACCTGCGACTTTGGAACGGCAGGTGCGGTCCTGCATCTGCGAAGCAAATGGCCGCACCTGTGGAGGTTAGGCCTGGGAGCTAGGGTCACACCTGCGAGGGAAAATCCGCACCAGCGGAGTCACACTTGCGAGGGGATCCCGCACCTGCAGACTCGCACTAGCGGGCACAAGTCCGCACCTGTGAAAGAGGAGGGGAAAATGGGTTTTCCGCACCTGCGTGAAGGGGACCGCAGGGGCGGTCTCGCACCTGCGACTGGGCGACCGCAGGTGTAGTAACACCAGAAGAAGCTGTACCAGCATTGGATTTTGCTGTTTTGGCCCCGTGCGGGGTCTGGGAGGCTCTTGGGCCCACCCGAGCCCCTGATAAATTATACCAACAATTCCCAAATCATATAACGGACTCGCTCGAGCTTACGGAACACTCAAAACATCGGTAAAACTCAAAATCACCCTCCAAACCACTTGAATTCAACTTAAGAACTTTAAGAAATTCTAGATTTCATTCCACGGGTCTATACTACTCGGAATGACCTCAAATTTTGCAGGCAGGTCATACTTAACATAACAAAACTATTCCCAGTCTCAAAATTCTGTTTGGACCTCGAAAACACAAAAATGCATCCCAAACCAAAATATGAACTTAAGGAACTTTTTATTTCAATATTGGGCGCCGAAATTCCCCCGGATCATCAGAAACCCAATCCGAACATACGCCTAAGTCTGAAATCATCATACAAAGCTACCGAAACCGACAAAACTCGATTATGGGGTCGTTTACCCAAAACGTTGACCGAAGTGAAACTTGGCCTTAAAGGCCAGCCTTAAGGAACCAATTGTTCCTACTGCACTCAAAACACCTCCGAATCCCGGACCACCAGTCCCCGCAAGTCATAAATCATATGCCGCTATAGGAAGTTTCATTTAGGGGAACGGGGTCCGATAACGCAAAATAACCGGTCGGGTCGTTACACCACTACACCAATATAATCAATAACAATGCTCCCAGGCCATCACAAGTCATCACAAAGTCATCCCGACATAGCCCCCTGTCTCGCCACGTGTGCAACAATAAAGTAAATGCCCACTTTGTCTCACCGCACACACATACTAATATTTTTTCCTTGTCTATATATATAGCCTGCCTTGTCACAACGTATGTGTAAATATCAATGATAACAATAACACAGAAAACTCACGTGCGAACACCCCAAAAATCCTCTCAACAATATTACATGTTCCAAAACGTAACAACACAATATAATGACTTGCACCACATGTTCCTATATACAATGCATCATTTCTTTAAAACAATTCCAATACCACAGTCACACATAGCCCTCGGCTCAACAACCCTGAGTACAACAACAACAACAACAACAACAATAACACGAGAGTATGTCAAGTAAATCAACACAAGAATTTCAAATACAAAGAAACCAAAGAACAAGCTCACAATGAAAGAAATAACAAGTAATAATGGTTTCAAATAATAATAACTCAACAATGAGAGAGATAATGTGTAACAACGATATCAAATAAGAATGACTCAAAAATATGAGAGATAGCATGTAACAATGACTTCAAATAATTTTTAGTCAACAACAAGAGTGATAACATGTAATAATAATTCCAAATAATAACAACTCAACAATAAGAGAAATAACATGTAACAATGCTTTCAAATAAGAATAAGTCAACAAGGGAAGAGATAGCAGTAACTTTTATTAAGGATGATCAACTATGGAAGAGATAACATGGAAATAAATGAGGTAACAACATCAATTAAGGCATTAAAGAGTATATTTGGCAATAAAGGGTAGAACATGAACCAATCAATTTCAATTAAGACATGTAGGGTAAATTTAGCTATGGAGGGTTCAATATGATAAGACAACTTCATTTTAATGTACACAAGAACCTAAGAGTATAAACCGTCAAATATCCATATATAAGTCGTGTACAAACTCATCACCCCGGGTACACGTCTTTCACATAGTTCAAATAGTGCAAACAAACCAATCCCTGCGAGGTAGTTTCCCCACACAATGTTAGGCAAGATACTTACATCAAAAGCCCTCAATCAATTATGAAAAATATCTTTTCCTTTACAATTCACCTCCGCACGGTACAAATCTAACTAAAATCAACTTAATAACATCAAATAATATAAGAGAAACAAATTCCAACAATTAAATCTACGATCTTTACACAATTTTTGAAAAGTCAACAAAAATCAACCGGGACCCGCCCGGTCAAAAACTAGGTTCAATGGTAAATTCCAATTACTTATTACCCCAGGAGTTCATATATGTTATTAGTTTTAAAATCCGAGTCCAAATCGACTCTCAAAACTCAAATTCTTATTTTCCAAAAACATGACAAAGTTTCACAACTTTCACTTTGATTCACATAATTTTGATGTTAAAATCTAAGATATAATTATGGAATACGATTAGAAATATATTAGAATCACTCATCTAAAGTTTGTAGATAACAATCCCTCTTCAAAATCGCCTCCTACCGAGTCTAGAATTCCAAATTTTGAAAATGAGATCAAAAGTGACGTCCCTCAGCTTTTTGTCCAGAGCAAATGTCGAAATGTGAAGAAACCATACCAAAAGTGAAGCCCTGCTATTCCAGCCATCATCGCAAATGTGATGAATAGTTTGCAATTGTGAACATAGGACATCGCAAATGCGACCAAGAAGATCGCAAGTGAGAACCAGCTCCCCACAGGCACCCATCACAAATGCCAACACTGGGTTCGCAAATGCGAACCCAACAGACTTGGCCTAACATTGAAATTATAATCCAAAACTCACAAATGCGAGACTTGAGGCACCTGTGCAAAAACCAGCAGACTTAAACTCTATCAACACTCCGTTGTGCGTTCGAAACTCACCCGAGCCCTCGAGGCTCCAAACCAAACATTCAATACAAGTCTAAAAACATATCAAAAACTCACTCGCATGATCAAATCATCATAATAACATCCGAAATCATGAATTGGACCGCAAAATACATGAATTCAACATGAAGCTCAAGATCTTCAAAAAACACAACTACACGTCCGATCCTTATCAAATCAACTTGGAATGACGTCAAAATTTTCGTACAAGTTCCAAATGAAAATACGGACTTATTCCAAGTCCTGAAATATAAATCCAAACACAATAGCTATGCGGTCAACCTACGGTCAAATTTATCAAAATATTTCCAACTTTCATCAAAACAACACAAATCAACATATGAATGTAACGATCCGGCTGGTCATTTTGAGTATTTTAGTCCCGATCCCCTATTTATTTCCTTCGCTATGTTATATTTTGATTATGTGATTTGCTGAGGTGTTTGAGTTTGGTTTCGGGTGAGTTTCAGAGTGAAACGGGACACATAGTTCCTAGGTTGGAGGTTTAGGTTGAAAGAGCTGATCACAGTTTGACTATTGTATAGACAACTCCGGAAAGGAGTTTTGACAGTTCCAATAGCTCCGTATGGTGATTTTATACTTAGGAGCGTGTCCGGACTTTAATTTGGAGGTTTGTAGGTTGTTTTGGCGTGAATTGGCGAATGTTAGAAAGTTGAAGGTTTGGAAGGTTGAAACGTTTGGCCGGGAGTTTAGTTGTTGATATCATAGGTCCTTCATGTCTTTTATGACTTGTGTGAAAAACTTGAATTCAATCGGAGTTGATTTGGTATGATTCAATATTAGCTTTGAAATTCATAAGTTCATAAGGCTTGAATTGATGCGCGATTTGTTGTTCTAGTCTTGATTTCGACGCTTCGATCCTATTCGTATGATGTTTTAGGACCTTTTGGTATGTTTGGTTGAGATCCCGGGGGTCTTTGGCGTAATTCGGATCATGTTCGGCACATTTTGGAACCTTGAAGACTGCTGAATTTTTTGTTTCTAGTTTCCTTGTATGCGATCGCGAGTAGAGGTTCGCGATCGTGAAGAGCTTTTTAGCGACTGGTGAAAATTTTTCTATGCAATCCTAAGATGGGTTACATGATCGTGAATTTTGGAGAGTCAGTGAATCGAGAACGTATGTCATTGACCGCGTCCGCGATTGGAGGACCACATGTTTTGTTCTTCGCAATCGCGTGAAGAGTTCTATGATCGCTTAGCTTGTGGAGTTTGCAAGTCACGTTCACGTGTGGATTGCTGTGTTCACGGAGAGTATTTAGTCAGTCTATGAAATTTTTACTTTGCAATCGCGAAGAAGAACACATGGGAAGAATTTAAAGTCTGAAAATGAGGGTTTCATCTCATTTTTCATCTTTTGGACCTAGAGAACTCGGTGTGTGGTGATGTTTCGAGAGTTTTTCAAGGAAATTGCTGTGGTAAGTGATTCTAACCTGGACTGGACTATATTTCATGAATCAGTTGTTATTTTCATCATCTAATTAGTGATTTGAGTTGGAAATTTGGGGAAAATTGTGAAAACTTCCTAGACTATTTTGGGGTTTTGAAAGGCGATTTGAGGTCGGATTTGAGTAATTCTTGCATGGTTTGACTAGTTATTGAATGTGTGTTCAGATTTTGTAATTTTGGTGTGGTTCCGAGATGCGGGCTCAGGTTGACTTTTTATTCTTTGCAAAGATCGTAACTTTATTGTTCGAAATAGTTTCCTATGGTTTATATTTATGGTAAGAAGTTGTTTTGGTTAGATTCGAGCCGTTCAGAGTTTGATAATCAAGGGAAAGGCCTACTAGTAGATTGATTTAGCGTGTTTTGAGGTAAGTGTCTTCCCTAACTTTGTGTGGGACAATTACCTCTTAGGATTTTTTTGGTGATAATTGTGATGTGTGGAAGCCGTGTACGGAAGGTGACGATTGTGTACACGGGCTAAATATGGAAATTTACCGGGTTAGCCATGTAGGTTCCTTTCATGCCTTAATCGAGTTATCTTAACATCTTGTATTCATCATCATTAGTCTATTATCACATGATCTACTTGTCTTCTCTCTTACTTGTTAATTGCTCTACATGTTTTGTTAAAGTTCTTATTTCCTTTATTCCATATTCATTATGTAACCGTTGAATTCTCTACTCGGGGTTGTTATTCTTGGAATATCTTGTTGTTAAAAATTGCTATTGAGTTATAAAGGTCGTGATTCACATTGAGGCAAAGTGTTAAGTTGTGAAATACTATACTCGTTGAGTTATTCACTTTGGTTTCTATTGTTGAGAATTTTTTGTACATTGTGGTTGAACCATGGGCCACTTATTGTGAAAACACCGTTATTGTTGATTTGTTGGCAAGTTGTGATTTTGGGCACTTGAGCTGCGATTTGTGATACGTCATGATATTGATACACATGTGGTGGTATAAGCTTTTGGGGTTGGAACTCATGTGGTGAGATAAGGTGGGCTAAAACGCGGGATGCTATTTTGGGAAAAATTATTTTCAAAACTAAATGCAAGGCCCGCACGGTGATATAAGGAAAAATTGTGAATTGTTCTGTGATTTGAGACTACGAGGTGGTACCTCGGTAGTGGCTATTGTTGATACTTCTCTTTTACTTCACTTGTGTTGGTTGTTTCATTTTCTTGGCATAACATCTCTTTTTTTCTTTCATGATACATTATTTGTCTTAGTCAGTGTAGTTAATCTTGGTATATTTCTTACTTGCTTCATTTAAATTGTTATTATTATTACACTGTTAATTACTCATTTTGTTTCTTATTTATTCCAGTAGGGCCTTGACCTGAACTCATCACTACTCTACCGAGGTTAGGCTTGGCACTTACTGAGTACCGTTGTGGTGTACCCATGCTACGCTTTTGTACATCTTTTTGTGCAAATACAAGTACCTCCTACCAGTCTAGGCATCAGTGAGGCGAGCTCAGTTTGTGGACTTCAAGGCATACCTGTCGGCGTCCGCAGGCCTTGAAGCCCCCCTCTATCTAGACTACTTTCTTTTTTATCTTCCTTTTATAGACAATAATGTATAGGGATGTTCAGTACCATCTTATAGAGCTCGTATTCGCTGGGTTTTAGGAAGTTGTATATACTGAGTTGCGGAGTTCCTTTATATTAGTTGTTGAATTATTGAGACTTTACTCATTATTTCAGTTATTTCTGCAAGAATGTTAGGCTTACCTAGTCTTAGAGACTAGATGCCATCCTGACATCCTACGAAGGAAAATTGGGGTCGTGACAAGTTGGTATCAGAGCTCTAGGTTCATAGGTGTTATGACTTACAAGTAGGTTTAATAGAGTCTCACAGAACGGTACAGATGTATGTCCTTATCTTCACGAGGCTATGGAACTGTTAAGAAAAGTTTCACTTCTTGATTCCTATCGTGCGAACTAAATCTCTGTCTTTCTATTCTCTCATAGATACAGAGGACACGCACAGCTGGATCTAATGATCAGATACCTGCGCCTCCTGCTAGAGTCGCGAGAGGTCGGGGCTAGGGCAGAGGCTAAAGATTTCCATGTGGTGTAGTCAGAGCACCTACCTGAGCTGCTACAGAGAAGCCACATGTAGTTCCAGTTGGAGGACAGGCACCTGAGATGCCTGCTACCACCCCTGTACTTCAGGAGACTCTCACCTGGTTTTTGAGTATGTTTGGCACTCTAGCTCCGGTAGGGTTGATTCCACTTGCTTCAGCCACATCTCGGGCCATGGGGAGGAGCATAGACTCCCACATTTAGTACCCAGAGCAGCAGGTCCAGGTCGACCAGGTCCTAGAGGTCATACCAGTGCAGCCGGTTGTTCCAGTCTAGACCAAGTACAGGGATGCAGTATCCGAGGAGGAACAGATTAGGCTCGAGAGAACCACCTCCTACTTTCAGCGGCTTAGCTTTAGAGGACGTACATGGTTTTCTTGAGTACTACCACCGTATCTCCGTACTATGGGTATTTTGTTGCTTTCACTATGTTCTAGCTTAAGGGAGCGACTTATTAGTGGTGGTGAGCATATGATTTGGGTAGCCTGGCCAAGGCAGCTTCACTCACTTGGCTCAGTTTTCAGAGATGTTCATGAGAGAGTTTGTTCCCTAGAGTCTTAGGGATGCATGGAACGCACAGTTTGAGCAATTATGCTGGGGTGCTATGACCGTATCATAGTATGCTATCAGGTTCAGTGAGTTGTCCAGACATGCACCTGCATTAGTTTCCACTATCAGAGAGCGAGTGCGTCGATTTATTGAGCCATAGTATTAGATTCATCATGGCTCGAGAGTTGGAGAAGAATACCCCATACCAGTAAGTTGTGGAGATCTCTCGGAGATTGGAGGGTATGTGGGGTCGAGAGAGAGAGGAGAGGGAGGCCAAGAGGCTATGTGAGCCGTCCTGTTCGTTCAACACTGCTAGCTTCCAGTGATATTCCAGCCATTCTCAAGTCTCAGGTTGCCTATTATGCACTGCACCGTCTAGTGCACCTCCTACATAGAATGCTTTCAGCGGTCAGTCCAACCGACCAGGCCGAGCTAGTCTTAGCAGCCATGTTATCATATGGTGAGGAACTGCTCCAGACTCAGTAGGGGTACAACTCAACAGACTACTAAGGTTCCACATATTCCATAGGGTCCCCAGACTTCTCAGGCCGTGGTTACAGCACTAGTTTCTACTCCACCTGCACAACCAGCTAGAGGTGAAGGTCAGGCAGGTAGAGGTCGCCCTAGAGGGGGAGCCAAGTCCAGGTGTTATGATCTTCCTACTAGGACGGAAGTAGTTTCATACGACTCAATTATCATGGGTATTGTTCCGGTTTGTCATAGAGATGCATCATTCTTATTTGATCCAAGCTCCACTTAGTCCTATGTACATCTTACTTTACTCCATATTTGGGTATATCACGTGATTCTTTGAGTTCTCTTATCGATGTATCCATGCCTGTGGGAGATTCTATTGTTGTTGACCATCTGTATCGGTCGTGTTTAGTTGTTCTTGGTGGTTTTGAGACTAGAGTTGATCTATTGTTGCTCAGTATGGTAGATTTTGATGTTATTTTTTCATGGACTAGTTGTCACTCTATCATGTTTTTCTTGATTGTCACACAAAGCCAGTGACGTTGTCTATGCTAGGTTTGCTGCGATTGAAGTAGAGGGTACCTTAGAATTATGTTCCTAGCAGGGTGGTGTCTTTCTTTAAACAACAACGGACGATTGGAAAGGGGTGTGAGGCATATCTAGCCTTTGTGAGAGATGTCAGTATTGGTACTCCAATTGTTGAGTCGGTTCCAATAGTGAGGGATTATCCAGATGTATTTCTGGCGAATCTTCTGGGCATGCCGCCCGATAAAGATATCAATTTTGGTATTGACTTGTTGTCGAGGACTCATCCCATTTCTATTCCATCACATCATATGGACCCATAATAATTGAATGAGAAACTTGTAAAAGTTTCTTGATAAGGGTTTCATTCGTCCTAGTGTATCACCTTGGGGTGCTCCAGTCTTGTTTGTAAAGAAGAAGGATGGTTCTATGCGCATGTGCATTGATTATCGACAGTTGAAAAAGGTTATAGTGAAGAACAGATATCCATTGCCAAAAAATGATGACCTATTTGATCAACTACATGGTGCCAGGGTGTTCTCAAATATAGATTTGAATTCATGCGATCATCAGTTGAAGATTCGGGGGCCAGATATTCTTAAGACTACCTTCAGGACTTGGTATGGTCATTACCAGTTCCTTGTGATGTAATTTGGGTTGACCAATGCCCCAACAACATTCATGCACTTGATGAATAGTGTATTCCAACCCTATATTGACTCATTCGTTATTGTGCTTATTGACGACATATTGGTGTACTCTCGGAGCCGAGAGGATCATGAGCAGCACTTGAGGACCGTGCTTTAGAACTTGAGAGAAAAGAAGTTGTATGCAAAATTTTCAAAGTGTGAATTCTGGCTTGATTTGGTGGCATTTTTGGGACATGTAGTGTCAAGTGAGGGAATCAAGGTAGATGTGAAGAAGATTGAAGCAGTGCAGAGTTGGCCCAGACCGTCTTCTGCTACTGAGATCCAGATTTTTCTTGGTTTGTCAGGGTTCTACCATCGATTAGTAGAGGGTTTCTCATCTATTGCTGCACCTATGGCTAGATTGACCCAGAAGGGTGCTCCGTTCAGGTGGACTATGGAGTGTAAGGAGATCTTTCAAAAGCTCAAGACTGCTTTGACTACAGCCCAAGTTTTGGTGTTGCCTATGGGTTCGGGGTCTTAAACTGTGTACTGTGATGCGTCGCGTGTTTGCTCTGGCGTGGTGTTGTTGCAAAATGGTAGGGTGATTGCCTAAGGGTCTAGATAGTTAAACGTATATGAGAAGAATTATCTTGTCCACTACCTTGAGTTAGAAGTTATTGTTCATTCCTTGAAGATTTGGCGGCACTCTTTGTACGGTGCCCTTGTGAGGTCTATACTGACCACTGGAGCCTACAACATCTATTCAAATAGAAGGATCTTAACTTGCGGCAGTGGAGATGGTTAGAGTTTCTTAAGGACTATGATATCACCATTCTATATCATCCCGGGAAGGACAATGTGATGGTCGATGCCTTGAATCATAAGGCGGAGAGCTTGGGCAATTTAGCATATCCACTAGCAACAGAGAGACCACTAGCATTGGATGTTCAGGCCTTGGACAACCAATTTGTTATATTGGATGTTTCGGAGCCGAGTCGAGTTTTGGCTTGTGTGGTTTCTCGATCTTCTCTATATGATCGTACCAGAGAGCATCAATATGACGACCCCCATTTGCTTGTACTCAAGGACACGGTTCAACACGGTAATGCCAAGAAGGTCACCATTGGGGAGGACGGTGTGTTATAGATGTGGGCCAGACTATGTGTGCCCAATGTAGATGGTTTTCATGAGTTGATTCTTTAGAAGGCCCACAGTTCGCGATACTTCATTCATCCGGGTGCCGCTAAGATGTATCAACACTTAAGGCAACACTATTGGTGGAGGAGAAGGAAGAAGTACATAGTGGAGTATGTAACTCGGTGCCTAAATTGCCAGCAAGTAAAGTATGAGAATCAACTGCAAGATGGATTGCTTCAGAGGCTAGAGATCCCAGAGTGGTGGGAGGACGAACATTTGTTTTAAGAGGGGAGGATGTAACGACCCGGCCGGTCATTTTGAGTATTTAGCCTCGATTACGTACTTATTGCCTCCTCTATGTTATATTGTGGTTATGTGACTTTCCGGGGTGTTTGGTTTCGAGTGAGTTTCAGAGTGAAATGGGACACAAGCCCCTAAGTTGGAGGTTTAAGTTGAAAGAGTTTACCATAGTTTGAATTTTGTTTAGACAACTCCAGAATGAAGTTCTGGTAAATCCAATAGCTTCATATGGTGATTTTATACTTAGGAGCGTGTCCGGATATTGATTTGGAGGTCCGTAGGTCGTTTCGGCGTGAATTGTTGAAAGTTAGAAAGTTGAAGGTTTAGAAGGTTGGAAAGTTTGAATGGGAGTTGATTTTATTGATATTAGTATTGGTTTCCAATTACAGAAGTTGGAATAGGTCTTTCATGTAAATTATGACTTGTGTGCAAAATTAGAAGTCAATCGGAGTTGTTTTTGTATAAATAGACATTAGTTTTGAAATACGAAAATTTATAAGTTTAGTAGGTTTGAATCAACGCACGATTCATGGTTCTAGTTTTGTTTGATGTTATTTGACACTTCGAGTGTGTTCATATGATATTTTAGGACTTTTTTGTATATTTGGTTGAGGTCCCGGGGGCCTCGGGTGTAATTCGGATCATGTTAAGCACATTTAGGAACTTTGAAGACTGCTGAATTTTCTATTGCTAGTTTCCTTGTACGCGATCGCGAGTGAAGAGTCGCGATCGCTACTGGTGAAAGTTGTTTTATGCGATCGCTAGATGGGTTGCACGATCGCGAAGTTTGGAAAGTCAGTGAATCCCGAACATGTGCCATTGGTCGCGTCCGTGAAGAAGGAAGGAGGAGATTGGAGGTCCACATGTTTTGTTCTTCGCGATCGCGTGACGAGCTCCATGATCGCGTAGCTTGTGGAGTTTGAGAGTTGCATTCGCGTGTAGACTTCCACATTCGTGGAGAGTGTTTTGGAAGCCTGTGAAATTTATGCTTCGCAATCGCGAAGGAGAACACCTGGAAAAATTTAAAGTTTCAAAACGAGGGTTTCATCTCTTTTTTCATATTTTGGACCTAGAGAACTCGATATATGGCAATTGTTCGAGAGTTTTTCAAGGAAATCGTTGGGGTAAGTCATTCTAACTCGGGTTGGACTATATTTCATGAATGTATTGTTCTTTCATCATCTAATTAGTGATTTGAGTTGAAAATTTGGGAAAAATTGTGTAAACTTCCTAGGCTAGATTTTGGGGTTTTGAAAGGCGATTTGAGGTCTTATTTGAGTAATTCTTGATTGGTTGGACTCGTTATCAAATGCATGTTCGGATTTTGTAATTTTGGCCGGGTTCCGAGACGCGAGCCCGGGTGGACTTTTTGAATTGACTTTTTATTTCTTTGCAAAGATCGTAACTTTATTGTCAGAAATAGTTTCCTATAGTTTATATTTATGGTATGCAGTTTTTTTGGCTAGATTCGAGTCGTTCGGAGTTGGATAATCGAGGGAAAAACCTACTAGTGGATTGAGTTAGCGTGTTTTGAGGTAAGCGCCTTGCCTAACTTTGCATGGGGACATTACCCCTTAGGATTGGTGTTGTTTTGTGATAATTGTGATCTGTGGAAGGCGTGTACGCAAGGTGACAAGTGCGTAGACTAGCTAAATGTGAAAATTTACCGGTTTTAGCTATGTAGATTCCTTTCATGCTTTAATTGAGTTATCTTAACATGTTGTATTCATCATTATTAGTCTATTTCTACATGCTCTTTTTCTCTTCTCTCTTACTTGTTAATTGCTCTACATGTTTAGTTGAAGTTCTTATTTCCTTTATTCCATATTCATTATGTAGCTGTTGAATTATCTACTCGAAGTTGTTATTCTTGTTTTTTGTTGTTAAAAATTGGTATTGAGTTATAAAGTTCGTGATTCACATTGAGGAAAAGTGTTAATTTTGAAATACTATACTTGTTGAGTTATTCACTTCCGATTGCTATTGTTGAGACTCTTGTGTACATTCTGGTTGAGCCATGGGCTACTTATTGTGAAAACACCGTTATTGTTGATTTCTTGTCAAGTTGTGATATTGGGAACTTGAGGTACGATCTGTGATACGTCGTGATATTGATAAATATGCAGTGGTATAAGGTTTTGGGGTTGAAACGCATGCAGTGAGATAAGGTAGACTTGATACGTGTGTCGTTAGTAGGGTAACTACTTGAAGCCATACGGTGTGATAAGTGGGCTAAAATATGGGACGCTATTTCGGGAAAAATGATTTTCAAAACTAAATGCATGGCTCCCGCAGTGATGTAAGGAAAGATTATAAATTGTTTTGTGATTTAAGACTACAAGGCGGTACCTCGATAGTGGATCTCGTTGATACTTCTCTAGTACTGCACTTGTGTTGGTTGTTTCATTTCTTTGGCATAACATCCCTTGTTTTCTTTCGTGATGCATTATTTGTCTTAGTCAGTGTAGTTAATCTTGGTATATTTCTTACTTGCTTCATTTCCATTGTTATTATTATTGCACTGTTAATTACTCATTTTGTTTCTTATTTATTCCAGTTGTCCTTGACCTGACCTCGTCACTATTCTACCGAGGTTAGGCTTGGAACTTACTAGGTACCGCTGTGGTGTGCCCATGCTACGATTCTGCACATTTTTTTTGCAAATCCAGTTACCTCCTGTCAGTCCGGGCACCAGTGACGCGAGCTCAGCTCGGAGACTTCAAAGTATACCTGCTGGTGTCCGCAGGCCTCGGAGTCCTCGTCTATCTAGACTATTTTATTTTTCTTATACTTTTATAGACACTGATGTATAGGGATGTTCAGTACCATCTTATAGAGCTTGTGACCTGTATTCACCGGGTTTTGGGAAGTTGTATATACTGAGTTGCGGAGTTCCTTTATAGTAGTTGTTGAGTTAGTGAGGCTTTAATCATTATTTCACTTATTTCTGCATGAATGTTAGGCTTACCTAGTCTTAGAGACTAGATACCATCACGACGTCCTACATAGGTAAATTTGGGTCGTGACAACGGATATCCGAATTCTATTTAGGGCATACGCCCAAGTCCAAAATCACGATACGAACCTATCGGAGCCATCAGTACACTGCTATGGGGTCATTTTCACAGAAGTCAAATTTGGGTCAATATTTTCAACTTAAGCTTTTAAAGTAAGAATCACTCATCCAAATTCATTTCAAATCATCCAAAAAATCAAATCCGAGTATACATGCAAGCCACAATACACAATAGGAAGTTACACAAGACCTCGAACCACTAAACAAAACTTTAAAGCTCAAAATGACCGGCAAGACCTGTTGCTAATCTATGGCTTGATATTTTTCAAGAAGCAAATGTTATACAAAACACCTATTTTTAGATTTGAAACAAGGTGGACTTCACATCCTACTTTTAAAAACCCTGTTAAGAACATTTGGGATAATAATCCTAACTTGGGAAAAACTATCCTCCCATTTGATTGAAGTTTGCAGGCACTTGACGTATAAACTGGGGAAACCATCCTACAACATGAATTCAAATAAGCAAATAGAGTGACATATATCTTTGTAAAGAATACTGACTCTAGCATATCGAATGAGTTTTTGGAGACATATGAGCTTCTGAACCGTCTTTTCGGTTCTACAATTTTTTTTTATAAAATAAAATTAATAAATAATATATGCAATTTAGTTTTAATGGAAAAAGTTATTGGGGGAGGGGAGGAGGGGGAGGGGTGAAATCACCTAATCATATCAAGTTTTGTGTGCACTTTAAATCCCCTCTTGATAGATGCCATAGCATAAAGATCATGTCTGCATTTTTCATCAAAAGCTTGTAACTCTAAGGTTAGGATTACCTGTCCTTAATTACTAAGCCTGTAACTCTAAGTTTAGGACTACTTGTCCTTAATTTTTGAACTTGTAACTCTAAGTTTAGGACTACATGTCCTTAATTTTAGAACTTGTAAATCCAAGTTCAAAACTACATGTCCTTATTTTTTGAACTTGTAACTCTAAGTTCAGGACTAACTGTCCTTAATTTATGTGCTTGTAGCTGTTAACTTATAAGCAACTAACATTCTGATTATTATTTTAAATACCATCGTATAGGCTATAAATAAAAACCTAGAGTCAAAGGTTGATACCTTATTGAATCTTCTTGAGAAACCTCATGAAAGGAACAAATAGAGAGAACCTAGTGTTCCAATTAGCAAATATGCATTTGATGATCAATGTGACGATGCAGATGTGCATTTAGAAGATCGTTATGAACACTTTTATAGAGATGTGCATCTAGAAGATCGTTATGAACACTTTTATAGAGATGTGCATCTAGAAGATGAAAATGATATGTGCATCGGAATTAGGAAAGGTTAGGTTAGAGTTTTTGATTTTGTTCTCATTGTACATTTATATTCAATAGCGTAATAAATATTAATTGTTTTGCGCTTATAAATGTGTGTAGAATCTTGTGATGGATTAGCATTTCAAGATCGAGTGGAATGTCAAGATCAGAAAAATCCAAAAGAGAGAAGTGTAATAGAAATAATTTGTAAATATGGAATTCAAAAGATGTAAAGTCCACTGGGAACAAGTATAAGTGAGATTCTATGCAAATGTGTAGAAGGAATATACGATCTATGTACACCTCTCTCCCTTAAAGACAAATTTGAACATCAAAATGATGCTAATCAAGGTTAGATGGAACTTTGATGATCTGATACATGTTAGTTTCAGTAAACTATTAGTAACAAGTATTAATTATAAATGTTACAGAATCTTCTCAAGCTGCAAGGAAATAAGATGGAGTGCAATCTTAAGATAAATATACTGAAGGAACATACGATATCTCAACTCCGTCAGTTCTTAAAGAAATAGCAGAATATAGGGTGGGAAATATAGGTATTAAGTTCTTTATTTGAAAAATTAGATTATTTTGAACATATGATACAAAAAGAATGGTGGCGGAAGTATAATTATGCTCTTTCAGCTGCATTGGATGCTGTTTTGGATTTTATGGTAGTGTTTATATATTTCTATGTTGGTGTTGTTGACTAGTGAATTTCTTCTTTGTTTCAACTGACTAATTGGTTTAAGGTCTGCTGAGTTAAGTTGATTTCTCTGTATATATTGAAGCTGAAAATTCGGTATTTGAGTTTATATGTTGAAGTTGATTTGTAGTCTTTAGAAACCTTGATTGATGACTGAATCCTAACTAGTGAAACTCGGTAACTGGATTTCCATTTCTGTCTTGCTACTGAGATTTTTGTGTGTGAATTTACGAGAGTAATTCTTCACAAGTGTCGGTCAAATCTAGAATCTGCAGAGTGTTGGGCAATTCTACTGCTGACTTGTGGTTCAACAGTTAAGAGAAGCCACGGTTATTGTACATTGTTTGAGTTATAAAATTTCTGCACCAATTTTGCCAGGAATATCAGATTGCTTTGATTGTAAATTTGTACCCAGTTTACTCTCAACAAGGTCACATTCAGGCATGATTTGCAAAATTTCCCCTTCTTAATTATTTTAGTTTTGCTTGCATAGAAAATTAAAGAAAGGAAGATGGAGTGGAACATCAAGATGAGAAAATTTCAAAAGAGAAAAGTGGAGGACAATCTCAAGACATAGAAAATACCTAAGGAACAAGCATAAGTGAGATTGTTTGCAGATGTATAAATGGAACATATGATATCTCTACACCTCTCTCTCTTAGGGACAATTTTGTAAGTCAAAATAATGCTAGTCAAGATAATTATTTAACTGGCATGATCTTGATAGTTGCAAAAGGTTAGAGAGAGATTTGTTTGATCTTATACATGTTAGTTTTAGTCATAGATTAGTAACAAGTACTAATTGTGTTAGTTCTGTAAATATTTGTAGAATCTTGTGAACTTGCAAGCGAAGGACATGGAGAAAAATTTCAAGATAAAGAAAATTTAATGGAATGAACAAGCATAAGCAATATATCAGTTCAATTGTCTGTTAAAGAAATACAAGAAGACAAGGTTGCCAACACAGGTATTAAGTTCAGTTATTTAGGTCGAATTCCAGAAGTTAAGGATATTTTGGAGAATTGTGTCCTTAATATTAGATTCATACTTCAAATTGTCAGGACATTTCAAAAATAATGTCCTGATTTTTAGTTTCTTCATTTGACAATTTGTCCTAGAATTAAGGTCTTGCAGCAAAATAATGTATATGTAGTGTTGCTTGTAGAGCTTCTGACTTATATTCACCGGGTTTTGGAAAGTTTATATACTGAGTTGCGGAGTTCCTTTATATTTGTTGTTGAGTTATTGAGACTCTAATCATTATTTCAGTTATTCTGCATGAATGTTAGGCTTACCTAGTCTTAAAGACTACGTGTCATCACGACATCCAACAGAGGAAAATTGGGGTCGTGACAATGGATCTCCAAAATATATTCCAGGCATACTCCCAAGTCCAAAATCACGATACGAACCTATCGGAGCCATCAATACACCGCTATGGGGTCGTTTCCATAAAAGTCAAATTTCGGTCAATATTTTGAACTTAAGCTTCTAAAGTAAGAATCACTCATCCAAATTCATTCTGAATCATATGAAAAATCAAATCCGAGTATATTCACAATATATAATACACAATAGGAAGTTATTCAAGACCTCAAACCACTAAACGGAACCTTAAAGCTCGAAATGGCCGATAAGACTTGTTGCTAATCTATGGCTTGATATTTTTCAAGAAGAAAATGTTATAACAGACGCCTATTTTTGGATTTGAAACAACATGGACTTCACATCCTACTTTTAAAAAAACCTTTTAAAACATTTGGGATAACCGTTCTAACTTGGGAAAAGCTATCCTCCTATTTGATTGAAGTTTGCAGGCACTTGACTTATAAACTGGGGCAACCACCCTACAACATGCATTCAAAGAAGAAAATGGAGTGGCGTATATATTTGTAACATATCGAAGAGAGAATTGAACATTGATATAATGTTACACCCCATGTGTAAAGACCTCATGTGTAATGACCCGATCGGTCATTATGAGAGTTTTAGCCCCGTTTTCCCTGTTTCTTTTTCATTATACGTGGTTCATCTCTATTATGTTGTGTTAGGTTGGTTGGCCCGGATTCAGAGCGAGTTTGGTGAATAATGAGACACTTAATCTCTTAAGATGGTTTAATAGTTGGAAAAGTCAACTGAAAGTTGACTCATAGGTAAATGACCTTAGAATATGGTTTTTCTGGCTCAGATAGCTTCGTTAGGTTATTTAGGACTTAGGAGTGTGTTAGGAATATTTTTTGGAGGTCCGAAGTAGAAGTAGGCTTGAATTGGCGAAATTGGATTTTTGGCGATTTCTGGTCGGCAGTGGAAGCTATCAGGGTTGGAATGGAATTCCAAAAGTTGGAATAGGTTTGTAGTGTCGTTTGTGATGGGTGTGAAAATTTTTAGGTCATTCAAAGGTGATTTGATAGGTTTAGGCATCGAAAATAGAAGTTGGAAGTTCTTCGTCTCATTAAGCTTGAATCCATTTGTAATTTTGTGTTTCTATGTTGTTTTGAGTGTTTTGAAGGTTCGTGTAACGACTCGGCCGGTCGTTCCTTGAAATTTACCCCGTTTCCCCTATTTCTGCATTTGTTGTATATCTCTATCCGGTTTTGATGTATTGGATCAGTTGGTTTGGGTCCGGAGTGGTTATGGCGAGAGTTTAGGCATTTTACCTTTTAAAGTGGCCTAATAGTTGAGAGAGTCAATTGATAGTTGACTTATTGGTAAACGACCTCGGAATGCAGATTTTATGGCTCGAATAGCTTCGTTAGGTGATTTGGGACTTAGGAGTGTGTTCAGAATATTTTTGTGATGTCCGGTGTAGAATTAGGCTTGAATTGGCGAAAGTTAGTTTTTGGCGATTTCCGGCCGGCAGTGGAAAATGGGCTATCGGGGTCGGAATGGAATTCCAAAAGTTGGAATAGGTTCGTAATGTCATTTGGGATATGTCTGCAAAATTTCAGGTCAATCGGAGGTATTTTGATTGGTTTTGTCATAGTTGGCGAAATTTAGAAGTTTCAAAGTTCTTAGACTTGAATTTGATGTAAATTTGGTGTTTTCGTGTTGTTTTTGGTGTTTCGAAGGCTCGGCTAAGTTTGAATGATGTTATGGGATATTTTGATATGTTTAGTTTAGGTCCCGAGGGCCTCGTGTGTGTTTCAGATGATTAACGGATCGATTTTGAGTTTGGAACTTGGCAGATTTTCAGGTTTTTGTTGCAGAGACTTTTGTTCTTCGCTTTTGCGGGTGGGAGGCCGCGTTCGCGTAGAGTTGTTTGGGGGAGATGATTTTTTGTTCTTCGCATTCGTGAAGAGAAGCAAGAGAAGTCATTTGGAGGTAAGAATTTCAACTTCATAAAACGTTTCTATGTCAATTCCTAAATTATTAAACCACAAAAATTCTGGAAATTTAACCAAGTTGGGGAAGAAGAGTCCATGAGAAATTTATTTTTCTTTTGAAGATTGAGTGGGCAATTGTGATCCGATTTTAGTGTTCTTGGTATGTATAGAATCGTGGGAGGACGAGGGTTCCAATGATGTAAAAAATTTCAGATTCCAAAATGTGGGCCTAGGGCTCGGGTTTAGCCGAATTTCGAGAGTTTTGTTTAATTTGATGATTTCGGTTGGGTTGTTTTCCTTGAGTATATTTTAATGATGTTGAACTAATTTTGGCTAGATTCGGTGCAATAAGGAGCCAATTTGAGGGGCAAGTGCATTGCATACTAGTGTCGCGGCCCGGTAGAGGTAACTAATAGCTATAAATTTTTTTCTGAGGGTATGAAATCCCGAACTTCGTATTTCTTACTGTTTCTATAATGGCGCACATGTCGGATAACGAGTATGTGACGCGTACTGATTTTTGGATTGGACTAGGTTCTCTTCGCGGCGACTAATGAGTTGCATATTCACTCAAAACCTTATGTTAATTATGTTCTAAAAGAATTGTGTATTATTTGGGCTGTGAGCCATGTTTGGCGCCTAGTGCCGATCTGCTTTAACCCCTTGGGGGCTATTTTACTGATATTCTCACTACTTGAAACTATGATTTTACAATCAATCTTGTGAAATTATTGACACTCCTATTTGATGATATTACTATTTCTTGAAATTAAATACTATTTTTGGGTCGAGAACCCCGTTTTATTTATTGCCCGAGTGGCATGTTGAGAGTGTCTGACTGAGTGCGGCTGAGGGCCAATGTTGTGAGAACATTTATGATATGAGACATGCTGAGAACCTGAGAGTGATTGATGCCATGATTTGGGCTGTTTATTTAGTGCTTGGGCTGAAGGAGCCCCTCCGAAGACGGAGTCCGTACACACCCCTAGTGAGCGAAGGTACCTACTGAGTGCGAGTGCCGAGTGCCGAGTGCCGAGTGCCGAGTGCCGAGTGTCGAGTGCCGAGTGATTGGGAGGTATGATTGACTGTGAGGTGCTGAGTGACTGATTATGAGTGACTGTGAGGCATGCTCGAGGGGCTGATTTTGATACATATTTTTCCTAAGGGGCTACTGATGATTCCTCTACTTTCATTCTGAGCTTATGAAATATGTTTTGCCCGAGGGGCCTCTATATGATTCATTTCATTTTTATAATAGAACTTCCGGTTGAAGTTGTTGAAAAATATACATTTTTAAAGGGTTTTCGGAAGTTGATTTTAAGGCATGACGATTTCATACATCTATGTTATACTATTTGAAAGAAAGGTCGTGCCTCCTATGATTTGATGACATTGATTTTATATGTTCTTGTTGCTCAGACCTGATTTATTTTCATTACTACTGAGTTGGTGTACTCACATTACTCGCTGCATCTCTGTGTGCAGATTCAGGAGCAGACCTCGAGCATTAGCCTTTATTGTCCGCAGCGGAGCCAGATTGCGGGATATAAAGGTAGCTGTTCAGCGTCCGCAGCATCTCTGTTTTCTCTTCCTGTGTATTTATCTTTGATTCAGAGATTTGTATTATAATAGTTATTTTGGATTATTTCACTAGATGCTCATGACACGTTAGCTCCGGGTTTTGGGGGTTGCAGTATTTTACTATGATGACTCCCTTTATTAAGTAGTTCTGTATACTTATGAAATGCTCAGATTTTGTGAATGGGTTGTTTTTAAAAGAAATTATGATCATGCGATATATTGGCTAGCCTAGTTCCACGATAGGCACCATCACAACCGGTTGGGATTTGGGGTCGTGATAGTTCGACTAAGTATGTATGATGTTTTGTGATATGTTGGCATGTTTGGTTGAGGTCCCGAAGGCCTCGGGTGAGTTTCGGGTGCTGACGATTCATTTTTGGACTTTGGTTGATGGCTGATATCTGTTGGTGTGTGTTTTTTGGTTTTTCTGCATCTATCAAAAATTGGGGTGGTTCATCCTCGGGGTAGTTCATCATCGGGGTGGTTCATCCTCGAGGTGGTTCATTCTCATGGTGGTTCATCCTCTAGGTGGTTCATAATCGGGGTGGTTCATCCTCGAGGTGGTTCATAATCGGGGTGGTTCATTCTCGGAGTGATTCATCCTTGAGGTGGTTCATAATCGGGGTGGTTCATCCTCGAGGTGGTTCATAGTCGAGGTGGTTCATCCTCGAGGTGGTTCATAATCAGGGTGGTTCATATTCAGGGTGGTTCATAATCGGGGTGGTTCATCCTCGGGGTGGTTCATCCTCGAGGTCGTTCATAATCAGGGTGATTAATCCTCGAGGTTGTCCATAATCAGGTTGGTTCATCCTCGAGGTGGTTCATAATCGGGGTGGTTCATAATCGGGGTGGTTCATCCTCGAGGTGGTTCATAACTAGGGGGTCAAAATCGAGGGCATGATCGAGGCCATGGTCGAGGGCGAGATCGAGGCCATGACCGAGGGTAGGGTGAGGGCAGCCTGGACATAAACTTGAAGTTATAAAATAAGGGAACTTCATCCCATTTTCCATTTTTGACGAATGGAGCTTGGATAGAGGCGATTCTTGAGAGATATTTCAAGGAAAACATTGGGGTAAGTGATTCTTACTTGGTTTTGACTAAATCCCATGATTATGTCGTCAATTTCATCATCTAATTTGTGACTTGGGGTGAAAAATTTGGGAAAAACAGGAAGTGGTTTTGAGATGGATTTTTGAGGTTTTGAATGAGATTTTGTTGTCGGATTTGAGTAAATTTGGTATGTATGGACTCGTGAGAGGATAAGGATTCTGGTTTCATGATTTTTATCGTATTCTAAGATGTGGGCCCATGGGCCGAGTTTTGCCAATTTCGGGGTTTTTGACTAAATTTGATAATTTTCGCGTGAGTTTTGTTCTTTTATCATATATTGATGTTATAGTACTGATTTTGGTAGATTCAGAGCGATCGGAGGCCGAGCCAAGAGGAAAAGACATCACAAGTTAGGGTTTTGGCCGGTTTGAGGTAAGTAACGATTGTAAATTTAGACCTGAGGGTATGAAACCCTGGTATTTCGTTTTGTTTTGGTAAATAAGGTGACGCACATGCTAGGTGACGAGCGTGTGGGCGTGCACCGGCATGGATTGTGACGTGGTCCATCCCGTAGCGATGATTAAGTTGCGTATTTGATTTGAAATCATATGATATCCCGTATTTTAAAGATTTATACTATATTTTGGGTTGTACGCCATGTTTGGGGCCTTGTGCCGACCTGTTTGGACCCTCAGAGGTATTTTAATACTATTCTCACACTGTTTTGATAGAAAATATAATCTCAGTCATGATTTATACCCGTTCATTTTTTCTTCTTGTTTATCACTCTGTTTTTAAATAATGAAAGATATTTTGGGTTGAATCCCCATGAACTGTACTGAGTTTCCCGAGTGGCGTGTGAGGATGATGACTGAGTAAGGCCGAGAGCCGGATTGTGAGGATAGTGGTGGAATGGGCTACACGCCGCAGCGAGGTATATATAGATCGGGTTGCATACTGCAGCGAGATATATATGGATCGGGCTGCATGCCGCAGCGAGATATATGTGGATCAGGCTACACGCCGCAGCGAGATACATATAGATTGGGCTGCACTCCGCAACGAGATATTGGATCGAGCTACATGCCACAACGATATAGAGCTTGGGCTGTAGGAGCCCCTCTGGAGTCCGTACACCCCCAGTGAACGCAGTCGACTATTTATGGATCGGGTTGCATGCCTCAACAGTTATTACATGGATCGGGTTGCACGCTGTAGCGGTTATATACGGTATCTATTGAGTGAGAGTGTTGAGTGTGAGCATTGACTTATGTGAGTAACACTGTGCCCGAGGGGATGATATTTTATGAAACTATTGTTTTCACTCTTCTTTACACTAAGCCTCTAATGAAAAATGCTGAGCAAATGTTTTACATGAGATTTTAATGGAAACTTGGAATTTTTATGAAAATATTCGGAATGTAGATTCCAGACTTGATGTATTTATTCTACCGTTGCTTCTTACATGGGTTTATATTATTTTTAATGCTCGTCAGCGCAGTCAAGTCTTTAGTTATGGTTGTTACTTACTGAGTTGGTGTATTCACGTTATTCCCTGCACCTTGTGTGTAGATTGAGGTACCGGGACTGAGTGATAGTCGATCTACCCCATTTGGAGCAATGTTCAGAGATTGTGATGTAGCTACTCGGCGTCCGCAGCTTGCCCTTTCTCCTTCCTACTCTGTCATTTTACTTTATTTCTCAGACTTGTTGTAGTAAAGAATTAGTATCAGACTATATCACTTCTTATATGGTCATGACGGATGACTCCAGATGTTGGGACAGTGTTTAGATATTTTGACCATTCTTTATTGTTGAAATTCTAAAAAGAGGAAATTATTATGAAATATCGGATAAGTTATGTATTAAATGGAAAACCCTTATGTTATTCTCAATAAATTGGCTAGCCTAGTATCACGATAGGCGCCATCACGGCTAGTTTAGATTTGGGGTCGTGACAAGTTGGTATCAGAGCCTAGGTTACATAGGACTCACCGGTCATGAGCGGGTTTAGTAGAGTCTTGCAGATCGGTATGGGGACGTCTGTACTTATCTTTGAGAGGCTGTAGAACCCTTACGAAAAATCCCACCTTCTTGAATTCTTGTCGTGTGAATCCCTTTATTCAGCTAATAGCGTAACTCTTTTAGTTTCCTTTCATTTATTCGAATGCGCACATGAGCGCTCGGTATCAGTTGTGCATCAACGGCTTTTGATTTGCATGGATGAGGTGGGAGATGTGATTTTGGCATGTTGAAATGGGCTAGTCTGGAGGACATGAGGTCGAGTTTTTTTGTGGCTTGAGTCCCGAGATTTTGAATGTGTGAGCACGTGCATTTGGCACTTATATGTTCGTTTGTATCCTTATTGGTGGGATTATATGACTAGATGACTATGTGGCGAGTGTGATTCGATGGTGAGAGGTGTTCAGATTGTTTGATTGTGATTAAAAAAATTGGCCGGAGATGTAGCAAGGAATGTTGAGTGTTTGACTTCTGTCTTGAGTTGGCATATGGCCTCGAGTTATGAGTGTATTGAAGGACCTCTCATGTAGTTTAGTTGTGGAGGGAAGTGGATCTTCTTGATTTGTTATGAGTTTTTTTTTGTGATGTCTTTTGGGATGACCAATGCCCCAGCAGCATTCATGCATTTGATGAACAATGTATTTGGGACATATTTGGATTCCCTTGTTATTGTGTTCATTGATGACATATTGGTGTACTCTCGTAGCTAGGAGGAGCATACTCAGCATTTGAGAATGGTATTATGGAGATTGAGGGAGGAGAAGCTTTATGAAAAGTTCTCCAAGTGTGAATTTTGGCTTAGTTCAGTATCATTCTTGGGGAACGGGGTGTCCACTGAGGGTATTCAGGTGGTCAGACGAGTGTGGAGAGAGCTTTCAGAAGCTTAAGATTTCTTTGACCACAGCTCCAGGGTATTGGTTGTGTTTTAATACAGGAGGATAAAGTGATTGTGTAATAGCTATGATTTGTGGAAGGGCATAGAGGGGTATCGATTTGAGGTGAATCAGGCAGGCTTATCTCACGCGGGGTATCCTGAGGTCGTGTGACCCTTATGTTGTTTGTAGCAAGTTCTCTTTTACCAGTAAATGATAAATGTTGAAATTTGACTTTAGATCTCTTGTGGAAGTTGGCATGACTGTTACAATGGTGAAGACGAGGTTTGTAAATTAATTGAGTTATTAGAGGGGTTGTGTTATATGAGCTTATAAAAGGTTTAATTGAATCTCACTGCGGTATTGTGACGGTGTTAGCGTATGGGCATTGTGAGTTATTTTTCATCTCGATCAATGGATTTGAGCTAAGTGAGGGAGTCTTCTATTGATAAGTTGATTGTGCGGCTAAGTGTCGTATCAGTTTCAGTTTGAAGTATACTGGTGAATCAGTTATGACCTGTAGATGTGGAGTTTGAGAATGGTTCTGATGGATTCAAGATGTATATGTAACAATTGGGGGATCCTCAGGATGTGTATTTGGATAGAAACCGAGGTCTACATTAGAGGGTTTCAAGACTTGTGGCATTTTTATATAATTATGGATTCTACATATCAGTATAAAGAAGGTGAAGGTAATGTCTTTAGATTCGCAGGAAGTCTCTTCAGGGTAAGTATTTTGAATGTGGTACTTTTAGGGATATTTGAGAGAGTATTCAGTGGCTTATGAGCCTCTGACGGTATTGTTTTATGCTTGGGTCTTGTGTGGTGAGTCTGGGTCGAGAATTGCAGCATTATGGCAAGGGGAAGCATCTACTCGAGGGTAAGTCAGAAGGAACTTGGATAAATGGGACATCTTGTTAGTAGATCGGATCGTCATGGTAAGGGATATGATTAGTTCTTTAGGTATTTATGAGGTAATGAGTTTTTACAGGTGTCTCTTGGCAATGCGCTTGGGTTTTGGTGACTTGCGTAGCTTGGTTGAGTTAGAAGGATTCAATCCTGACATTTTGGTGTCGTACAAATGGAATTCGGAGAGTTCTTGATGGTTTTTACCACGGTTAGAGATGTATATTTTCTACTGGCTTGATGAGCATGTGATGTATAGGGATTTTGCTTCTAGATAGGATCAAATGGAATGTTCTTGGCTAGTGGAGTACGTAGTTGCTTATGGCTCGGAAGGGATTATGAAGTTCTCATATTTATCATAGGATGGAATGGTGTAGGCGGTATGTTGTGTAGGGTTGAGATTTGCATGTGTAAGGTCACGGTTCAGTTCTAGAAGGAAGGTCATAAATTCTTAGGTAGCATGGGCTGTTTCAGATGACTAGGTAGATGATATCACTAATTGGTGTGACTTGATGAGGGTATACATTAAATAAAGGGCAATGTGTTTGAGTTAAGGGTGCTTCATTGGTATTGCGGCGCTCTCTTGTTAGATCGACTGCTGATATTCAAGTTTGCTTTGGTGGCGCAGAAGAATTATAGGGGTATCCCTCGTGGAATGAATGAGTATTAGAGGTGTGTTATATATTTTAGATGTGGAGTTGGGATCAGATATGGTGATTCATGCGCTTCATGGATTTCGAGACTGGGAGTTCTCATAAACAGGTTATTTTATGGTTGTGGACTATGAATGTGCGAGCAAAGCTAGTCAGATGTTAGTATGTGCCATGATTCAGTTATTGTGAATTTTCGAAGAGTTAACTATCTGTTGCAGTTGATCAGAGTTGATTTAGGGTCCATTAGTAAGCCCAATATGGGTGGGTGTTCTGCACCGAGTCAGAATTATTGACTCTAAATTGTTATTGTTAAGGGATATACCATTTAATTGTCATTGAGTTTATTCCTGTTATGGAATGATCTATGAGTTACCCTTCGGTGTTGCAAGAAGTTATGATTGTTGGTTATATGCACATATTATGTGGATCTATTTGGGCGTTATAGCGCGATTTGAGTAAGGTAAGTAATTGGCTATTGTGGGATTGAGACGTATTAGTTATGTTCTTCCGGGTTCGTGTAGCATGGTATCATTTGATTCCCCGTGGTTATGGCAATGCACTTTGAGTACTTGATGTCGAATTGCGCATGGTTATTGGTTTTGAGCAAGGTAGCTGGAAGTATTTCATGTGGACCAATGTTTGGATGGGATCACGTATTACAGTTGAGTTAAGTAGAGGTATGATCCTTGGTGTCGGATTCATGTGTTTTGCTTTTACGATGTGTGCCTGGCTCTTAGCATGGGGTTGTCATGGTACATGTTAAGCTGGCGGGATAGTCCTCTCGTGTGAATATTTTCTATGATTTGAGTACGTTGGGATGTTTCTATTGAGTGCACGAGTTGCACAGGTTATGGATTTGGATTTGTATTGATGAGTCATGTCATCAGATTGGTCGTGTTAGATGAGAAGAGGTTGTTCGACCTAGAATGAATACTATCAGAAGCGGCTACAACATGGTTGGAAGGATAATATCGGAAGTCGGCTTGGAAATCTGCTATAGTTCCTGTCGGAGAAGGGGGAGCTCCATGATTAGCTGATCGGGTGAATGGTTACTAGTTTCTGTGTGTTTCTTCCATCATTGGCAGTATAAGAAAGTGTTAGAATGAGTCTTTGCTTGATAAGAGGTCATTTACCGGTATTGGGGTATTTTGAGCAGCTATTGTGATTAGGAGTTATCGATATGAGTGTTTGAGTCATGCGGTATATCATGTGATTACATCTTGGGTTACGGATGGCTTGATACAGCATGTTCAGACTTACTCAGTTTATAGTTGTGGAATTTTGATCTTGTAAATTATTTCAGAAGTGGAAATTTGGTTCTAAGGTTTATGGGTCAGGTTGGATTTCAAAATTTCAGCTATGTTGTGCTATTGGAGCCATATGGGATAGGGTGACGTGGGATCACCCCCAGGTATGTTCATGGTAGGTTACATGGCAATTTTGGTGGTTTTTGGAACAACTCTGGGCACGTTCGAGGATGAACATTTGTTTAAGAGGGGGAGAATGTAACGAGCCGAACGGTCGTTCTGAGAGTTTTAGCCCTGTTTTTCCCATTTCAGCTTCATTATATGTGATTCAGCTCTATTATGTTGTGTTAGGTGTGTTGGCTCGGGTTCAAAGAGATTTTGGTGAGAAATGAGACACTTAGTCTCTTAAGATGGTTTAATAGTTGGAAAGTCAACCGAAAGTTGACTTATAGGTAAATGACCTTGGAATGTGGTTTTTATGGCTCAGATAGCTTCGTTAGGTGATTTTGAACTTAGGAGTGTGTTCGGAATCTTTTTTCGGAGGTCCGGAGTAGAAGTAGGCTTGAATTGGCGAAATTGGATTTTTTGCGATTTCCAGTCGGCAGTGGAAAATTAGCTATCGGGGTTGGAATAGAATTACGAAAGTTGGAATAGGTTCGTAGTGTTATTTGTGAGGTGTGTGCAAAATTTCAGGTCATTCAAAGGTTATTTAATAGGTTTCAACATAAAAAATATAAGTTGGAAGTTCTTAGTCTCATTAAGCTTGAATCTGTGTGTAATTTGGTGTTTTGATGTTGTTTTGAGTGTTTTGAAGGTTCGATTACGTTCATATGATGTTTTGGGATGTTTGGTTGAGGTCCTAAGGGCCTCGGGTGAGTTTCGAGGGGTTGGCGGATCATTTCTCGACTTTGGTTGATGGTTGATATCTGCTGGTGTGAGTTTTCTGGTTTTTTCTACATCAATCAAAAATTGGGGTCGTTCATCCTCGGGGTGGTTCATCCTCGAGGTGGTTCATAATCGGGATGATTTATCCTCGAGGTGATTCATAAATGAGGTGGTTCATCCTTGGGTTGGTTCATCCTCGGGGTGGTTCTTCCTCGAGGTGGTTCATAATCAGGGTGGTTCATCCTCGAGGTGGTTCATAATCAGGGTGGTTCATAGTCGAGGTGGTTCATCCTTGAGGTGGTTCATCCTCGAGGTGGTTCATCCTCAGGGTGGTTTTTCCTCGGGGTGGTTTTTCCTCGGGGTGGTTCTTCCTCGGGGTGGTTCATCCTCGGGGTGGTTCAACCTCGGGGTGGTTCATCCTCGAGGTGGTTTATAATCGGGGTGGTTCATAATCGGGGTGCTTCATTCTCGAGGTGGTTCATAATCGAGGTGGTTCATCCTCGAGGTGGTTCACAATCGAGGGTGTCAAAATTGAGGTCATGATGTGGTTCATAATCGGGGTGGTTCATCCTCGAGGTGGTTCATAGTCGAGGTGGTTCATAGTTGAGGTGGTTCATCCTCGAGGTGGTCCACAATCGAGGGTGTCAAAATCGAGGCCATGGTTGAGGGCTATATCGAGGCCATGAGCGAGGGTAGGCCGAGGGAAGCCTGGACAGAAACTTTAAGGTATAAAATAAGGGGACTTCATCCCATTTTCTATTTTTGACGAATTGGATCTTGGGTATAGGCGATTCTTGAGAGATATTTCAAGGAAATCATTGGGGTAAGTGATTCTTACTTGGTTTTGGCTAAATCCCATGCATATGTATTTAATTTCATCATCTAATTTGTGACTTGGGATGAAAATTTTGGGAAAAAGAGGAAGTGGTCTTGAGATGGATTTTTGAGGTTTTGAATGAGATTTTGTTGTTGGATTTGAGTAAATTTGGTGTGTATGGACTCGTGAGAGGATAAGGATTCTGGTTTCATGATTTTTATCGGATTCTGAGATGTGGGCACGGGAGCCGGGTTTGGCCAATTTCGGGATTTTTGATTAAATTTGATAATTTTCGCATGGGTTTTGTTCTTTTAACGCATATTGATGTTATAGTACTGAGTCCTCGTGAATTGTACTGAGTTTCCCGAGTGGCTTGTGAGGATGATGGCTGAGTGAGGCCAAGAGCCGGATTGTGAGGATAGTGAGGGATCGTGTTGCACGTTATATATATATATATGTATCGGGCTACACGCCGCAGTGATATATATATGGATTGGGCTACACGCCGCAGCGAGATATATGTAGATCAGGCTGCACGCCGCAGCGAAATATATGTGGATTTTGATACACGCCGCAGCGAGATATTGGATCGGGCTGCACGCCACAGCAATATAGCGCTTGGGTTGTAGGAGCCCCTCCGGAGTCTGTACACCCCCATTTAGCGCCATGGACTATTTATGGATAGCGCTGCACGCCGCAACGGTTATTACATGGATCGGGCTGCACGCCCCAGTGGTTATATACGGTTTATGTTGAGTGAGAGTGTTGAGTGTGAGCATTGACTTATGAGAGTAGAGTCATAAGTGACCGAGAGACTTTCCCAAAAGGCTTTATTTGTGAGTGACATTGTGCCCGAGGGGATGATATATTATGAAACTACTTTTTTCACTCTTCTTTACACTAAGCCTCTAATGAAAAATGCTGAGAAAATGTTTTACACGAGATTTTAAATGGAAACTTGGAATTTTTATGAAAATATTAGGAATGTAGATTCCAGACTTGATGTATTTATTCTATTGTTGCTTCTTACATGGGTTTACATGATTTTTAATGCTCGTCACTGCACTCAAGTCTTTAGTTATGGTTGTTACTTACTGAGTTGGCGTTCTCACGTTAATCCCTGCACCTTGTGTGCAAATTCAGGTATCGGGGCTGAGCAATAGTCGATCTAACCTATTTGGAGCATTGTTCGAAGATTTTGAGGTAGTTGCTCGGCGTCCGCAGCTTACCCTTCTCCTTCCTACTCTGTCATTTTACTTTACTTCTCAGACTTCTTGTAGTAAAGAATTAGTATCAGACTGTATCACTTCTTAGATGCTCATGACGGATGACTCCATATGTTGGGGTAGTGTTTTGATATTTTGACCATTCTTTATTGTCTTGAAATGCAAAAAAGCGGAAATTATTATGAAATATCGGATAATTTATGTATTAAATGGAAAACCCTTATGTTATTCTCAGTAAATTGGATAGCCTAGTATCACGATAGGCGCCATCACGGCCAGTTTAGATTTGGGGTCGTGACACCATGTTTTCGTACGTGAAAGTACGCCATAACTAAATTGATGAAAGTTCAGAAATGAGATGTTACATCCCTCATTTTCGTACGTTAAATTTTTATTGTAAGATAATCGTCATAAGTTCGGGAATGAGATTATTTTGAGATTATAAGCATTATTCTATTTCAAAAAGGTGATAAGTAAATTCGTGAAGGTGAGAAGGTAAGCAAATCGAAGAAAATGAATTTCGTCGAAGTTTGACATTTTGAGATAAAATACGGTCCAAGCTACATTACCTCATATTTATGAACTAATGCCATAAAAGGTACCAAATGACCATGATAGTAAGGTATATAAAGTGTGCTAAAAGTAAGTAGTATTCTATGTAATTTGAGATAATTCTTAATTATGTGTGTGTTGGTTAATTATTAGTTTAATGGGAGATTAACCATGTAATTAGGGAATTGTGGATAATTAGTAGGTGGGGACAAAGCTCCCAACGTAGCAGTAAAAGGTATTGGAAATAAGTGACTCTTGAATCATATAGCAATATAGCACATTTAGAAGACTAAGGGGTCGTTTGGTATGAGGTATAAGAAGGTATAGTGCTGGTATAAAAATTAAATACCATCTTAATACTTTGTTTGGTTAACAAACCAGGTATAAGTTATCCCATGTTTAAAATTAACAACGGGATAACTTATACCTTATAGAGGGTGGGGTAATTAGCACTAGTATAAATTATACATTCTTCTTACAAATTATACAATTATCATATTTAGTACAGCATACCAAACAGTGGATATAAAACAATCCCAGCATAACTAATCCCAGCATAAATAATCCCAGCATAACTTATCCCAGCATAACTTATACCAGTATAACTTGTCCCGGCATAAGCCGTATTCAAACCAAATGACCCCTAAGTGGCTTAGTCATCAAAATTAGTGGGGCCTACTCCTAAAGGTTAAAGATAACCTCTCCAATTCATTTAAGAGAGGTATCTTACTTATTTGAAATTTCATACAACATGACTACTTAATGAAATATCAAAGAGAGATATCATTCTGTAACGTAATTAATTCAATAATTCATACGAGATTGTATCTTAGAAATGTGATATTTTTCAATTTTAAGGGAGTACAGTGCAATCTTTCTCAATAATATCATACAAATTTTTCCTTACTTCGATCCACCATTATGTATTTTGTCGAAATTGATGTATATTAGAGGGATTGTCAAGAGAATCGGCTTAGTTATGTTAAGGTTAAGCCCATCCTTCATTTTTGCATGATCTCGTAACTACATGTGTTTAATAATGAGGAATAAAGAGAAGTCATACTCCCGAATTTATGTACATTATCCCAGTCTCATAAGTTACAGTATTCTCCCTTATCGGGACTTTATATTAAATTGACTATTATCTTCATCTAGTCAAGATAGGAAAGGGTCTATATATATATATATATAGTTGGTAGGTAATTTTCACCACCATCGAGCTATAATTGGTGGGTAGGCTCCTATTGGGCAACCTCAGATCAGATGGTAAGTTATATACCAAGCCTACTGTGGCCGAGCGCCTATGAGCGAGCCCAGCATGGCCGAGATATAGATCCTAGTATGGCCGAGCGCGTATGAGTGGGCCTACTACGGCGGAGCAACTACATGTTCCGAGCCTTATAGAGGTCGGACATCTATTTTATTTACTATATTGAGAGAGTTGATGTGACAACACGGCCGTTCGTCTTAAGAATTAACGCCCCGATCCCCTGTTAACTATTTTCCCCACGTCTTTTTCTGCTTAATTGAATTGTCGGGACGTTCGGTTTTGAGTTTCGAAGAGTTTTGGGACATTTAGTCCCTAAATGAGAGCTTAAGTGTTGGAAGGTTGCGCGTAGTCGGAGCAGTGTGAAGATGGCCTCGGAATGGAAATCTGATGGTTCTGTTAGCCCCGTTAGGTAATTTCGGGGTTGGGAGAGTGTTCAGAATGTATTTTGGAAGTCCGTAGCTCATTTAGGCTTGAAATGCCGAAGTTTGAATTTTTGGAGTTTTCGGCCGATAGTTGAAATTTTTATATCGGACTGGGAATGGAATTCCGAAAGTGACAGCAGGTCAGTAATATCATTTATGACATGTGTACAAAATTTGAGGTCATTCGGACGAGTTTAGACGTGTTTCGGCATCGGATGTGAATTCTAGAAATTTCATAAGTTCTTAGGCTTGAATCTATGCATATTTGATGATTTTGATGTTATGAGATGTGTCTTTAAGGCTCGACCAAGTTTGAATGAAGTATTAGGATTGGTTGGTAGTTTTGGTTGAGGTCCCGGGGGCCTCGGGTGTGTTTCGGGTGTTCAAACAGCAATTTTTGGGCTATAAGTCATTGCTGGTTTTTCTGGCTTTTCTTCAGCAGTGTTTTGCTCTCTGACGTCGCAAGGGTTCACCCGCGATCTGCTAAGGTAAAGTGAGAGGTCCTGCGGTTGTTCTCTGCGATCGCAATAGAAGGTCTGTTATCGCAGTGTGTTGGAATCTTGGTCAGTGCGATCGCATGATCAGGATCGCGATCGCGTACTGTGATGACCCGGTCGACCGTCTTAATAATTAATGCCTTGATCCCCTGTTAACTATTTTCCCCAAGTCTATTTCTGCTTAATGAATTGCCAGGATGTTCGGTTTTAAGTTTCAGAGAGTTTTGGGATATTAAGTCCCTAAATGAGAGCTTAAGTGTTGGAAAGTTGCCCGTAGTCGGAGCAGTGTGAAGACGGCCTCTAAATGGAAATCTGATGATTCTGTTAGCTCCATTATGTGATTTCGGGGTTGGAAGCATGTTCGGAATATATTTTTGAAGTCCGTAACTCATTTAGGCTTGGAATGCCGAAGTTTGAATTTTTGGAGTTTCCGGTCCGATAGTGAATTTTTGATCCGAGGGTCGGAATGGAAGTCTGGAAGTTGCAGTAGTTCCGTCATGTCATTTGGGATGTGTGTGCAAAATTTGAGTTCATTCAGATAAGTTTAGATGTGTTTCAGCGTCGGATGTGAATTCGGAATTTTCTTAAGTTTCTAGGCTTGAACCTATGCATAATCGATGTTTTTGATGTTAAGAGACGTGTTTTTAAGGCTCGACCTAGTTCAAATGATGTTCTAGGGTTGGTTGGTAGTTTTGGTTGAGGTCCTGGGGGCCTCGGGTTGTTTCGGATGCTTAACGGGTGATGTTTGGGAATTTGTTGTTGCTGAACCAGGCCCCTTCCGGTTTCTTCGCACCTGCAAAGGTTTTTCCGTTGGTGAGGACTCGCAGAAGCGTGGGGTTTGATCGCAGGTGCGATAGAGGGGTGACTGACCAGTGGTCGCAGGTGCGACCTGGGTTCTGTAGGTGCCGGATCGCAGGCCCGACCAAACGACCGCAGGTGCGGCCCCAGTGCATCTTTAGTGAATTTCACACCTGCGATGTTTCTTCCGTAGGTGTTGTGATCGGGTCCGCAGGTGCGGATTTCCTGGGTATTTTATTCCAAGAATCTGAGAGTTTGGTTCATAATGCCAAAAATCGTGTGAGGGCTCAAATATTGGCGATTTTCAGTGGGTTTTGAAGAGAAGGATCATAGGTAACGTTTTCTAATCCTAATTCATTGTTAGACCATTAATTCCCGTTGATTTCTTTAGTTTAATTATCAAAAATGGGGGAAAACCAATAGGAAGGGAAGAGATGTTCCCAATCCGAAATTTTGGAAAATTGTGGGGTTTTTGGCATCGGATTTAGATTGTTTCCGGTTAAATGAGTTCATGAGTGAATGTGTGTCCGGAAAATATACCTTTTACCCGATTTTGAGTCGTGGGATCGAGGGGCATTTTGGTCATTTTACATAATTTCACGCTTTAGCTTGAATTAAACAGTATGATCGGTTGCATGAGATGTTATTTACGATATGTAATTGAATTTTATAGATTTGTGCCATTTGGAGTCGGATACTCGTGGAAAACGTGTGATTTCAAGTTGATTTTGAGACGATTCGAGGTAAGTGGCTTGTCTAACTTTGTGTGGGGGACCTTTTCCCTTAGGATGTGATGTTTGGTAATTGAATGCCTTGTACGTGAGGTGACGAGCGCGTACTTGTAATAATTGTTGAAAATCCGGTTTTACTTTAAATATTTAGACGGAGTTTCTTTCTTACCTGCTTTATTCTTCCTGCAAATTATAGCCTATGTTAGTTTAGAAAAACATGCCTAGTTGACTTAAATTGCCTATTTGCTTAAGTTGCTTTAATTGTACTATGTGAAGCGTGTTAGGCTAGAATTACTTGTTGCCTTGTATTTTTGCACTCTAAATTTGGGTGCCTTCTTGTTATGGCTGCTTATGTACTTTGGGACTACAGGACGGTATCCTGGGAGATCCCCTTGCATATTTACTTTGGAACTACGGGACGGTATCCCAGGAGATCCCCTTGCATATTACTTTGGAACTACGGGACGGTATCCCGGGAGATCCCCCTGCATATTTACTTTGGGACTACGGGATGGTATCTCGGGATATCCCCCTGCTTATTTACTTTGGGACTACGGGACGGTATCCCGGGAGATCCTCCTGTACTTTGATAGTTGGACTACGAGGCGGTATCCTGGAAGATCCTTTGGATATACATATGATGGACTACGGGATGGTATCTGGGGAGATCCTTTGGATATACAGATGATAGACTACGGGACGGTATCCCGGGAGATCCACTGGACACTTGAGAAGAGGACTGCAGGACGGTATCTTGGGAGATCCTCATTGTTACCATTGTTGTTATGATGTACATATTCCGGGTTTACTCTATTCTTGTGTTTAGTTATCGCCTTGTTTGACCTGTCTTATTTCACCGTTGTACTCGTTATTACCGCCTATTTTCATACTGTAAATTCCTATTATATTATTTGATCTCTGTAGGGCCCTGACCTTCCTCGTCACTACCTGGCCGAGGTTAGGCTTGGCACTTACTGAGTACCGATGTGGTGTACTCATGTCCTTTCCTGCGCATGTTTTTCATGTTCATATCCAGGTACCTCTACTCAGGCGCACTTTCCCTGAGGTTGAGAGATACAGCAGAGACTTCGAGGTATATCTGCCGCGTCCGCAGACTAGGAGTCTCTATCTTATTCCAGCTTTTGTGAAAAGTTTATCCCTCCTTTCAGTTGTATAGTTATTCTAGAGTTAGAGCAGTGTATTATATTCTTTTAGCATGTGGTTCCCGTGAGTTTTCGGGTTTTGGAGTGATGTTGTAGACTTCCGTATTATTTTGGGTTGTGTATGCCAAGTGGCTTTTATTTACGGATTTTCGTTTTTGATCGTTTAGCTTTCTTTTACTTACTTATTTCCTCAATTATGTTGTTATTCCGCATTGTTAGTATTACCTAGTCATAGGGACTAGGTGTCATCACGACATGTTCAAGGAGGGCGAACTGGGGTCGTGACAAGTTGGCATAAGAGCTCTAGGTTCATAGGAGTCACGGAACACAGGCCGGTTTATTAGAGTCTCGCTGATCGGTACGGAGACGTCTGTACTTATCTTCGAGAGGCTTTGTAACTGTTTAGGAAAAATCTTCACTTCATTGAATTCCTTGTCGTGCAATATCTTTTGACATCAATTCTAAACCTCTGTTTTCTATTCTCTCACAAATAGTGAGGACACGTGCTACTCGGGGCAATCAGGCACCCGTGCCCCCTACAACAGCCGCTAGAAACCAAGGACGGGGTATAGGCCGAGGACGCGCACGTGGTGATACGAGAGCACCAGCGCAAGCTTCCACCGAGGTACCACTAGCAGATCCAGTTGAGGTCCAGACACCTGCCACGCCTACTCCTGCTACTACTCCAGCTCTTCAGGAGACCTTAGCTCAATTTATGTCCATGTACACCACTCTCGCTCAGGCAGGGTTGCTTCCCCTTGCTGCAGCCACATCTCAGGCTGGGGGAGGAGCACAGACTCCCGCCGCCCGCACTCCTGAGCAGCGAGTGCATGTGGAGCAGGTCCAGAGATCATTCATGTACCGCCTGTAGTGCCAGCCCAGCCCGAGGAGGGGTCAGTTGCTTTAGAGGATGAGCAGCGGAGACTTGAGAGGTTCAAGAAGTATGACCCTCCGGTATTCAGTGGACTAGCATCAGATGATGCCTTGGGTTTTATAGAAGGGTGTCATCGTATTCTTTGCACTATGGGCATAGCAAGATCTAGTGGTGTTTCCTAAATTACCTTCTAGCTTCGCGGAGCCGCCTATGATTGGTGGCGCACCTATGAGTTAGACAGTCCAGACAAGGCTACTTCACTGACCTGGACCCAGTTCTCACATATGTTCCTGAGGGAGTTTGTTCCTCAGAGCCTTAGGGACGCTTGGCGTGCAGAGTTTGAGCATTTGCGCCAGGGTGCTATGACAGTTTCAGAGTACGCTATCTGTTACACCAGACTGGCTAGGAATACACCGGCTTTGGTTGCTACTGTCCGCGAGAGGGTTCGCCGGTTCATTGAGGGTCTTATCCCACCCATCAGAAGCATGGCTAGGAGGATCGAGTGTATGCTCGCTAGGGAGCGTGAGGAGAGAGAGGCCAAGAGGTCTCGAGAGTCGGGCCACTACTCTGGTGCCCGTACCCCAGTAGGAGGTAGTCATGGTAGGGGTTATATGGTCCGCCCAGTTCATTCAGCTCTTCCAGCAGCCAGCGGTACCCCAGCTCCACCCAGGCCTCAGGAGCCTTACTATGCACCTACAATTTCTAGCGCGCCTCCTGCGCGGGGTGCTTTTAGAGGTCAGTCTAGCTGACTTGGCCCTAGCCAGTCACAACCACCACGTCCTCCCAGATCTTGTTTCGAGAGTGACGATACATGACATGTGGTTAGGGACAGCCCCAAACTCAGTAGAGGTGTATCTTTACAGACTTTTCAGCCACAACGTGCTCAGTAGAGTTCTCAGGCCATGATCATTGCTCCAGTTGCTACTCCATCTGCCCAGCCAGCCAGGGGCGGAGGTCAGGGAGGTAGAGGTTGGCTTCAAGGGGGAGGCCAGGCCAGATATTATACTATTCTTTCTCGTACCGAGGCTGTTGCATCCGATTCTGTCATTACAGTTATTATACTGGTTTGTCACAGAGATGCATCGCTTCTATTCGATCCAGGATCCATGTACTCTTATGTGTCTTCTTATTTTTCTCCGCATTTGGGTATAGCCCGAGATTCTTTGGGTTCTCTTGTTTATGTTTCTACTCCTGTGGGAGATTCTCTTGTTGTGGACCGCATTTATCGGTCGTGTTTGTTTACTATTCATGGTTTTGAGACCAGTGCGGATTTATTGTTAATCGATATGGTGGATTTTGATATTATCTTGGGCATGGACTAGTTGTCGCCCCATTATGTTGTTCTTGATCATCAGGATAAGACCGTGACGCTAGCTATGCCAGGTATTCCGCGTGTTGAGTGGAGTGGTACTTTATATCACACTCCCAGTAGAGTTATCTCTTTTCTTAGAGCTCAGCGTATGGTTGACAAGGGGTGTGCCGCGTATTTAGCTTATGTGAGAGATTTCAGTGTTGATACCCCTTCTATTGATTCAATTCCAGTGGTACGGTATTATCCCAATGTGTTTCCAGCTGATCTTCCGGGCATGCCGCACGATAGAGACTTTGATTTTGGTATTGATTTTTTGCCGGGCACTCAGCCCATTTCCATTCCTCCTTACCGTATGGCTCCTCCGGAGTTGAAGGACTTGAAGGATCAGTTACAAGAATTGCTTGATAAGTGTTTTATTCGACCCAATGTTTCACCTTGGGGTTCTCCTGTCTTATTTGTGAAAAAGAAAGATGGTTCTATGCGCATGTGTATTGATTATCGCCAGTTGAACAGGGTTACAGTAAAGAACTGTTATCCCTTGCCTCGTATTGATGATTTATTTGACCAGCTTCAGGGCGCACGTGTATTTTCTAAGATTTATTTGCGCTAAGGTTATCATCAGTTGAAGATTCGGGAGTCGGATATCCCAAAGACTGCTTTTAGGACTCGGTATGGCCATTATGAGTTTCTAGTTATGTCATTCGGGCTGACTAATGCCCCTGCAACATTTATGCATTTGATGCACAATGTGTTCAGGCCATATCTCGACTCGTTCGTCATTGTTTTCGTAGATGATATTCTTGTTTACTCCCGGAGTCGGGAAGATCATGAGCAGCACCTGAGGTCAGTGCTTCAGACCTTGAGAGAGAAGAAGTTGTATGCAAAGTTCTCAAAATGTGAGTTCTGGTTGAGTTCTGTGACATTCTTAGGCCACGTGGTATCGAGTGAGGGCATTCGAGTGAATCCGAAGAAGGTACATGCCGTGCAGAGTTGACCCAGGACATCCTCAGTTATAGGGATTCGTAGTTTCCTTGGCTTGACGGGTTACTACCGCCATTTTGTGGAGGGATTTTCATCGATTGCAGCCCCTATGACTAGATTGACCCTTAAGGGTGCTCCATTTCAGTGGACAGAGGAATGTGAGGAGAACTTTCAGAATCTCAAGACAGCTTTGACTACAGCCCCAATCTTGATATTGCCTACTGGTTCAGGGTCTTATACAGTTTATTGTGATGCCTCGCGAGTTGTCTTTGGAGCGGTGTTGATGCAGGGAGGTAGGGTGATTGCCTACGCGTCCAGCCAATTGAAGATACATGAGAAGAATTACCCTGTCCATGACCTTGAGTTATCTGCCATTGTTCATGCCTTGAAGATTGGGGTCATTATTTGTACGGCGTGCCTTGTGAGATTTATACTGACCACCGGAGTTTGCAGCACATATTCAGGCAGAAGGATCTAAATTTGCGCCAGCGCAGATGGTTAGAGTTTCTAAAAGACTATGACATCACTATATTATACCACCCGAGGAAGGCCAATGTGGTGACCGACACCTTGATTCGCCCGGCGGAGAGTTTGGGGAGTTTGACATATCTTCATGCAGTTGAGAGGCTAGCCTTAGATGTTCAGTCCTTAGCCAGTCAGTTCGTGAGATTGGATCTTTCTCAGCCTTGACGGGTATTGGCTTGTGTGGTTTATCGGTCTTCCTTATTCGACCGTATCAGGGAGCGGCAGTATGATGATCCTCATTTACTTGTCCTCAGGGACACGGTTCAACACGGTGATGCCAGTATGTGACCATTGGAGATGACGGGGTATTGAGGATGCAGGGCCGGATTTGTGTGCCCAATGTTGATGGGCTTCGGGAGCTGATTTTGGCAGAGGCCCATAGTTCTTGGTATTCCATCCATCCGGGTACTGTGAAGATGTATCAGGATTTGAGGCAGCACTATTGGTGGCGAAGGACGAAGAAGGATATAGCAGAGTTTGTAGCCAAGTGCCTCAATTGTCAGCAGGTCAAATGTGAGCATTAGAGACTGGGAGGGTTACTTCAGCAGATTGAGCTCCCAGAGTGGAAATGAGAGCGGATCACCATGGACTTTGTGGTTAGACTTCCTCGGACTTTAAGGAAGCATAATGTTGTTTGGGTGATTGTTGATAGGCTAACCAAATCAGCCCATTCATTCTGGTGCTGACTACTTATTCATCGGAGCAGTTGGCGGAGATATATATTCGAGAGATCATTCGTCTGCATGGTATTCCAATTTCTATTATTTCAGACAGAGGTACTCAGTTCACTTCACGGTTCTGGAGAGCCGTTCAGTAGGACTTAGGTACCAGGGTGGAGCTAAGCACAGCATTTCACCCCCAGACGGACGGACAGCCCGAGCGCACTATTAAGATTCTTGAGGATATGCTCCGTGCATGTGTGATTGAGTTTGGAGGGTCATGGGATAAATTCTTGCCATTGGCAGAGTTTGCTTACAACAATAGTTATCAATCCAGCATTCATATTTACTTTGGGACTACGGAACGTTATTCCAGGAGATCCCCCTTCTTATTTACTTTTGGACTACGGGACGGTATCCCGGGAGATCCTTCGAATATACATATGATGGACTACGGGATGGTATACCGAGAGATCTATCGGACAGTTGAGAAAAGGACTACAGGATGGTATCCTAGAAGATCCTCATTGTTACCGTTGTTTATGAGCTGATCATATTCTGCGTTTACTCTGCTCTTGTGTGTGTTTGTCATTTCCTTGTTTCACCTGCCTTATTTCACTATTGCACTCATTATTACTGCCTGTTTTCATACTGTAAATACCTATTATATTGTTTGACCTCGGTAGGGCCCTGACCTTTCTCGTCACTACCCTACCGAGGTTAGGCTTGGCATTTACTGAGTACCGCTGTGGTGTACTCATGCCCTTTCCTGCGCATGTTTTTCATGTGCAGATCCAGGTACCTCCACTCAGGCGCACTATCCCCGAGGTTGAGAGATACAGCAGAGACTTCAAGGTATATCTTCCACGTCCGCAGACCAGGAGTCTCTATCTTATTCCAGCTTTTTAAGAAAAGTTTATCCTTCCTTACAGTTGTATAGATATTCTGGAGTTAGAGCAGTGTATTATATTCTGTTAGCCTGTGGTTCCCATGAGTTTCCGGGTTTTGGGGTGATATTGTGGATTTCCGTACTATTTTGGGTTGTATATGCCAAGTGGCATTTATATACAGTGTTCAGCTTTCTTTTATTTATTTATTCCGTAAATTATGTTGTCATTCCGCATTGCTAGGCTTACCTAGTTATAGGGACTAGGTGTCATCACGACATGTTCACGGAGGGCGAACTGGGGTCGTGACAATTGAGGCAGTATCAGTAGGTAAGTATATCTCTAGATCATGTTTGTCTCCCAGTTACTTTCAGTTATTTATATTATCAGTTTCAGCTTCCACTTGTTTTATTGCCTTACATACTCGGTTCATTATTTATAATGACGTCCCTTTTTGCCTAGGGACGTTGCGTTTCATGCTCGTATGTCCCGATAGACAGGTCGAGAGTCCTCCAAGTAGGCTACCATCTCAGTGAAAGATGTTGGAGCGCTCCATTTGCTCCGGAGTTTCTTATTTAGTCAGTATGATTTAGACATGTATTGTTTAGTATGGCGGGGCGCTGTCCCGACCTTATGATAAGTATGTACTTTTAGAGGCTTGTAGACACATGTCATGTATACGGATACTTGTATTGCCTTGTTGGCCCATATTTTAAGCATACAATAGATCACATTGTCCTTATAGGCCCGTATGTCACCTAGGTAAGTTTCTATATCAGGTTAGGTCGTTCTATGTCGAGTATTCTCTCATATTTATTCTACTTATCTCACGACAGCCTCTCCGGCTCATTTACCTATGATAGTATGATACAAAAGATATGTTACATTGTTACTCAGTTAAGTAAGGTACTCGGTGCCTGTCACGGCCCATCGGTTTGGGTCGTGACAAAAATGGTATCAAAACAGTTCTGTCCGAGGGAGTCTACAATCTGTGTCTAGTAGAGTCTTGTTTATAGGTATGTTGTGCATCACACTTATAAGCATGAGGCTATGGGCATTTAGGACTATCACTCTTTATTCTTACTATAGATCGTGTTGCAAAGCTCAGTTGTAAGAACTCAATTTCCTAAACTCTATCTTATTAATACACGACGATGACCAAATCCAGAAAGATGTCTTGGTTAGAGATTGCATGTGGTCGTGGAAGAGTTAAGTCAGAGGAACTCGATTTAGCATCATGCTTATGATGAGTAAATGTGAGATCTTCAGCAGAACATGTGTGTACTAAGACATGTAAGCTTTTTGATAAGGAGCCTTAAGGTAAGAATACCTATCCACCCAGATGGTGAAAAGTAATGAGAGATTCAGAAGGTAGATACAAGTTTCAACAAATAAAAAAAGCTAGGTGAAGAAGGGTACGAGGCACCTAGTCAATGGAGATTATTAGTATTTACAATTCAGGCAGAGGAATATAAGTCTTTTGAGTTACCTTTAACAGTAAAATAGATATGTACAATCAACCACATCCATCTCATTTATGCTCCATGGGAGCCAACATATATAGTTTAAGAGAAGGACGGGATGTCAGGATCCAGCTGGTGTTAAAGTAACCCAAAATGTTGGATGGATTGTTAGCATTAGCTGACATTTCTGAAGGATATTGCAAACGTGCTAATAGATGGTACAGTCTAAAATAGCACAACTAGATATAAGTACTACAAATATAGGTATTGGAAGCCTAGAAGGGATAAATATTACCTTAGTGTGGCTCCCGCCCCTAGTAGAGAGAGAATTTTAGGCGACCCAAAGAGCCACTGGATGGAGTATCAGTACAATCAACCCCATGTACTGGTAATTATTTTGTCTAACCTCGTCGAAGTAGTGACGAGGCTTTTAGTTGAAAGATGCTATTTGTTATAACATGTACCTTAGACTAACAGTATAGGCAGTTCAAAATATAATAGATAAAGTACCATATACAGCTCTATGACACAGTCAACAATTACAAGCAGGAATTACAGTAGAAGATTTGCAATCTATCTTTGTATAAGAAGTGTATCCATGATATCAAGTCACATGGCACGGTAACACCCCTCGTGCTTCTATCTCATCCTCGCTATATATAAATAAATTTATGTAACAAATCAATAAGCATGGAAACACCCTTCGTGCGTTCAACTAATCCTTCAAACTATATGTATAACAGAACCAACCATATGATAGGAACACGATAACAAGAATTACAAAGTAGGAAATACACGAGTAACAACAATGGACAAGGATACATGTGGGCAAAAGTAAAGAACTAAATGAAAAGCACGTGATTAATAACAACAATTGGAAAGTAAGGGATACCAATGTCAATTAACTAGCATATTGGAGGCCTAAGTACAAATATGACAAATAATAAGGGAACACAAGGTCTTTACAAGTTAACAAGTAAGGGCGTGAATGACTAGCATGACGGAATGCTTGAACTAGAGTGTGACGGAATAGGTATGACATTAATATAATTTTTAAAACTGAAATAGGCATGGCATAGGCTTGTTAAGAAAGTAAAAGAAATGGACATCACAACAACAATTGAGATAGAGGCCAAGTACGGGACAATAACAACATATCACACAAAATATATTATTCCGACAATAACAGCTTAAGGTAAAGGCAGGAATGTATACATGGAAAACAGATATCACATCATAATGCATGTCCCTCATCCTCACCTGTATGGAAATACCCTTCGTTCCATGAACTCACAATATTATAATCATAACAATATAATGAAATGGCACGACATCACCCTTCGTGCTTCTACTCTCACATGATATGCAAGGTATCACCCTTCGTGCTTTACACTCTTCCCTCACATGATGATGTATATGAAATGGCATGACATCACCCTTCATACTTTAAACTCTTCCTCACATGATAATGAATATAAAACGGAACGGCATCACCCTTCGTGCTTTACACTCTTCCTCACACGATAATGAATATAAAATGGCACGGCATCACCCTTAATGCTTTACACTCTTCTTCACATTATAATGAATATAAAATGGCACGACATTGTGACGACCTAAAGGGTCATCACCTATGTTATTACCCATTCCGTACTTTCGAGGCCTTGAAAACCTCATTTGTAGTTTCCTGGATTTATGTGCGCAATCCAGACGCGTAGCCGGACAGCTTAAATATGAAATTCTGTGAAAAATGCTAAGATTTGATATTAAAATGAATAGATTTGACTTCGGTCAAAATTTTGGGTAAACAGACCCAGAACTGTGATTTGATGGTCCCGGAGGGTCCGTAGGAAAATATGGTACTTGGGCGTATTCCCGGAATCGAATTCCGAGGTCCCAAGCCCGAGAAATGAATTTTTGAGTAAAATTGTTTTTTTGAAAATACTTTAAGGAATTTGAAAATGGATTCTGATTAGAAAGTTATGGTATCGGGTTCGTATTTTGGTTCCGGTGCTCGGTACAGGTCTTCTATATGGTTTAAGCACTTTCTGTAAAGTTTGGTTGAGAACAGATTTCGTTTGACGTGTTTCGGACTAAAAAATAGAAAATTGGATATTTTATGAAATTTGATAGAAATCATGGATTTTGAGCTTTAATTCGATGTATATGATGTTATTTTGGCGATTTGATCGCACAGATAAGTTCATATGATGTTTTTTAGGTAGTGTGTTTATTTGGTTCGGAGCCCTGAGGGCTCGGGTGAGTTTTGGATAGGCCACGGACTTCATTTTTGGACTTGGGAACTGCTGCTGTGACTGATCTGCAGGCTTCGCATTTGCGAAGCCAGCATCGCAAATGCGAAGGTTGGTCTGGGCAGGCTTGATTGCAAATGCGACCAAGAGGTTCGCAAATACGAAGACTAAGCTGGGCAGGCCTGATCGCAAATGCGACCATGATGTTCGCAAATGCGACCAAGAAGTTCGCAAATGTGAAGGCTGGGAATGTCTGAAGAGTTCACAATTGCGAACCCTGTTCGCAATTCCCATGCCAACCAGTAGCATGCACTGTACAAAACCGAATTATTACTTCATATTTCATATTTTCTCAAACTCAAACACTCTTAGGCGATTTTTCCAAGAACAAGACTCTTCCAAAGCAGTTATAAGTTGGTTTTTACTCATTTTTTTCAATCATTAACATCATTTAACATGTTTTCAACTTAAAAATCAGGGATTTCCATGGGTGAAATTTGGCATTTTTGGTAGAACTTAGGTTATTTCCTAAAATTGGGATTTGAATATGTGATTGGCCTCCGATTTGAGAGATTTTTATATGGCTAAACTCGTTAGAGTACGAGGGTTCTAAAAATGTAAAATTTATCCGACTCTGAGATGCTGGCCTGAGGGGCATTTTGGTTATTTCACCTAATTTCGCGCCATAACCTTGAATTTAATAGTAGAATCAGTGCATGAGATGTTATTTACGGTATGAAATTTATTTGGATAGATTTGGGCCACTTGAAGTCGGATACTCGTGGCAAACGTGTGTTTTCGGGTTCATTGCTATACTTCGGACCTGAGGTAAGTGTTTGGTCTAACCTAAGCTTGAGGGAATAGGAGTTGAGTGTAATTTTCTACTTGCTAATTGTCAAATACGATGTATAGGCATGGTGACGAGTACCTACACATTGGTGTCTAGCATGACCGTAAGTTCTTATATTGTGAACATTCTGATTTTGTGGTAAATTCCTTGCTTAATTGATGATTTCTATATGTTGTGAAGAATATGTGGAGGGAATTGTAATCTTTATACTCTGTTGGAGTATTGGCTCAAATTGTAACACGAACGATGAAGGTATATGAGATAATTGTATCCTTTGGAGCGTTGGCTCAGATTGTAACACGAATGATGAAGATATATGAGATAATTGAATCCTTTGGAACATTGGCTCAAGTAATAGAGTAAATTATGAAGTGAAAGTGAAAGAAAGAGAAAGAGCTACTAAAATATACCCTTGCCGGGTCATTGTTGCTTTTGATATTGTCTCCCTTGTTGGGATGTTGAGGTTACTGTTATTGTTCCCTTGCCGGGATTTAACTGTTTGATATTGTTCCCTTGCCAGGATTATTATTTCTATACTATTTACTCCCTTTCCCTTATTTGTGATTGTTGTTTGAGTGAGGAAGAGTGTTAAAGCATGAAGGGTGATGTCGTGCACTGTTTGATATTGTGAGGAAGAGTGTTAAAGCACGAAGGGTGATGTCGTGCATTGTTTGATATTGTGAGGAAAGAATGTAAAGCACAAAGGGTGATGTTGTGTCGTAGATGTACCATTCCGTACCGATATTCATTGATTATACTGTGAGGAAAGAGAGTAAAAGCACGAAGGGTGATGCTGTGCCATGATTTACATTGATTACATTATACATTGCATAGTGAGGATGAGACTACAAGCACGAAGGGTGATGCCGTGCAAGTTTGTGATCTCTTGTCCTTATTGATATGCTGGCTTTGTTGTTCTTTTCCTTATTGAGATTTCTTATATGAAACTTTTATCTCCCCACAGCATGTTTCCCCTTCCTTTATTAATTGTTTTCTCCCTATATTTCTTATCCGTTCTATATATGTATATATATATTTACTTGAACTGCACAGGTTTATTTGGTAGTCTGGTTCTAGCCTCGTCACTACTTCACCGAGGTTAGGTTAGGCACTTACCAGTACATGGGTCGGTTGTACTGATGCTACACCTGCACTTCTTTATGTTGTGCAGATTACGCAGTCGGACCTGGAGGGCATCATTAGTGGGAGTGTCTTCCAGCTCATCCTAGAGGCTTCAAGTACCCGCTGGCGTTCGTGGGCCTTAGAGTCTCTTCCATCCCTTTGTCTTCACTTCTGTCTTGTTTTTCCTCTAGTTTCTGAGACAATCATGTATTTCCTTTTAGACTTGTATCTCTTGTAGATAGTTCGTGAGTTTACGACTCCAGGTTTTGGGAAATTATGCATCGTTGTTTCATGATTGTCTTTACTTAGCTTGAAACTGTATTTATTCCGTTTTTTAATTGCGAACTGTTTTAGTTTATTCTGATAAATTGAGATTATTATGCTAGTTTAGGTATGAATGTTAGTTTGTCTAGAGGGTTCAACGTTAGACGCCATTACGGGCCCGACGGTGGGATTTTGGGGCGTGACAAATTGGTATCAGAGCACTAGGTTACTTAGGTCTCACAACTCAAGGACAACTCGGTAGAATCTGAGGGATCGGTACGTGGACGTCTTTATTTATCCTCCAAAGGATGCAAAGTTAGGATGACTCCATAAGTCTTTTCTTCTCTAGCGTGCGCTATGAATTCTGAGTATTGATTGAGTTTCTATCCTATTCTCTCGCAGATGGCGAGGACGTGTGCTTCCCTTGGTTCTGCTCAGCAGCCCGACACTTCTGCTAGAACTCCTACGACGGGTCGAGGTCGAGGACGAGGTTGTGCTAGAGGCCGAAGCCGGGTCCACGCTCAGCCTAGAGAAGCAGCCCAAGTAGAGGACCCTCAGGTCGAGTCTGACGAGGAGGTCCCAGTTCCGGCAGTCCCAGTTGGACCAGCTCAGGTCCCAGAGGGGTTCATAGCTACCCCAGTGCTTCAGGACGTCCTTGTCTGTGTAGTTGGACTCATGGAGAGTGTAGCACAGGCGGAGACGGGTCTTCTTCCTACAGTACCAGCCGTCTCTCAGGCTGGGGGAGGTGCCCAGACTCCTTCTGCCCGCGTGCCAGAGCAGCTAGCTCCACAGTTTTCGACTCCGGCACCTCAGCCAGCCGGAGTAGCTTCGCCGGGTATTACAGCACCAGTAGCAGAGGGAGCAACTATGTCAACAGATGCTTTGTGGAGACTGGACAGGTTCACTAAGTTATTTACTACTACTTTCACTGGTTCACCAGCAGAGTACCCCAGGATTAATTGGACAGCTGCCATGAGGTTCTTCAGAATATGGGCATAGTGGAGTCCAACGGGGTTGACTTTGCTACTTTTCGGTTATCTGGCGCAGCCAAGAGTTGGTGGAGAGACTATTACTTAACCAGACCAGCTATATCTACACCTTTGACTTGGACTCAGTTCTCAGAGGTATTTGTGGGGAAGTTCATTCCCATCACTCAGAGAGAGGACCTTCGGAGGCAGTTTGAGCGTCTCCAGCAGGGATCGATGTCCGCCACTCAGTACGAGACCAGGTTCATCACTCTAGCCCGACATGCTCTTATGGTACTTCCCACTAATTGGGAGAGGGTTTGGAGATTTATTGAGGGATTGGCCCGGCCTATCAGACTTCAAATGGCTAGAGAGTCAGGTACGGATATATCGTTCCAGGATGCGTCCAATGTGCCCAGGAGGATTGAGATGATTTTGTCACAGGGTGGTGGTCAGGTGGGCTGATAAGAGGCCCCGTCATTTTGGTCGTTTCAGTGGAGCCTCATCTGGGGGCAGGAATTCTTCGGGCAGAGGTCATCCTCCCAGACCCTTTCAGTCAGCTCTCCAGGTTTCCCATGGTACATCATGTGGTTGTGGTTCTCAGATGCACTATTCTGATCAGCGGCCTTACAGTGCGCCACCAGCTCCCTTCAGTGCATCGCTGTTTTAGAGTTTGCGAGGTGGTCATTCAGGTCAACAGGGTCAGACTCAGTTCCCTCAGCAGCCGAGGTCTTGTTACACTTATGTTGATTCAGGTCACCTTGCTAGATTTTTCCCTCGAGCACCAGGTAGTTCGCAGCATCAGGGTTCTCGTGCCATGGTACAGGTACCAGTTGTTCCACAGCATGCCCAGCCAGCTATAGGTGGGGGTAGAGGTGCTAGAGGTGGAGGTAGAGGTCATAGAGGTGGAGCTCAGGTCCCAGAGATGTGGTTCAAGATGGTGGGGCCCAGCCCTGATGTTATGCTCTTCCAGCCAGGCGAGAGGATGATTCTTTAGATGCAGTAATTACAGGTACTATTCGGGTTTGTGGCAGAGATGCTTCAGTGCTATTTGATCCAGGGTCTACATATTCGTATGTGTCCTCTTATTTTGCACCATACTTGTTCATGCCTAGTGATCCACTGAGTATTCTTGTTTATGTATCTCACCGGTGGATGATTCTATCGTGGTCGATCGAGTCCGTCATTCTTGTGTTGTGGTGATTGGGGGTCTTGAGACCCGTGTTGATTTGCTGCTCTTAGGTATGGTCGACTTTGATGTTATATAGGGGATGGACTGGTTATCCCTATATCATGCTATCTTGGATTGTCATGCCAAGACGGTGACCTTAGCCTTACCAGATTTGCCCCATTTAGAGTGGAAAGGAACTCCGGGTCATTCTACCCGCTGTGTTATTTCATACGTGAAGGCTTGGAGTATGGTTGAGAAGGGGTGTTTGGCTTATTTGTCTTATGTACGTGATTCCAGTGTGAGGTTCCCTCTATTGATTCGGTGCCCGTGGTTCGCGAGTTTCTCTATGGGGTGCTCCAGTATTGTTTGTGAAGAAAAAGGATGGTTCGATGAGGATGTGCATTGATTACTGGCAATTGAACAAGGTTACAATCAAGAATAAGTATCCACTGCCGAGGATTGATGATTTGTTCGATCAGCTTCAGGGTTCCAGGGTATTTTCTAAGATAGACTTGAGATCTAGCTACCATCAGTTGAGGATAAGGGCATCCGAAGTCCCTAAGATAGCTTTCCGCACTCAGTACGGGCATTACGAGTTTTTAGTCATGTCGTTTGGGTTGACAAATGCCCCAGCAGGTTTTATGGACTTGATGAACCGAGTGTTCAGGCCTTATTTGGACTCGTTCATGATAGTCTTCATTGATGATATATTGATATACTCCCGCAGTCAGGAGGATCACGAGCAGCATCTCACAATGGTTCTTCACACTCTGAAGGACAGTCAGCTTAATGCAAAGTTTTCGAAGTGTGAGTTTTGGTTGAGTTCAGTTGCATTCCTGGGTCATGTCGTATCAGCAGAGGGTATTCAGGTCGACTCAAAAAAGATTGAGGTACTCAAGAACTGGCCTAGACCAGCATCAGCTACAGAGATTCGGAGTTTCTTGGGACTGGTAGGCTACTATCGTCGGTTCGTGGAGGGGTTCTCATCTATTGCAGCCCCGATGATCAGGTTGACCCAGAAGGGTGCCCAGTTCAGATGGTCGGACGAGTGTGAGACGATCTTTCAGAAGCTCAAGACAGCTCTGACTACGGCACCGGTGTTGGTTTTGCCTACAGGTTCAGGGCCTTATACACTCTATTGCGATGCTTCCCGTATTGGGCTTGGTGCAGTGTCGATGCAGGATGGCAAGTTCATTGCTTATGCTTCGAGGCAGTTGAAGATTCATGAGAAGAACTATCTAGTGCATGATTTGGAGTTGGCAGCCATTGTCCACGCATTGAAGATTTGGAGGCACTATTTGTATGGTGTGGCGTGTGAGGTATTCACGAATCATAAGAGTCTTCAGTACTTGTTCAAGAAAAAGGAGTTGAATTTTAGGAAGAGAAGGTGGTTAGAGTTGTTGAAGGATTATGATATTACCATATTATATCACCCGGGGATGGACAATGTGGTGGCCGATGCTTTGAGAAGGAAGACAGCTAGCATGGGCAGTCTTTCTTTTATTTCGGTCAGTCAGAGGCTGCTTGCCTTGGATGTTTAGGCTTTGGCCAATCGATTTGTGAGGTTGGATATTTTTGAGCCTAGTCGAGTGTTGGCTTGTACGGCCGCTCGTTCTTCATGATTGGAGCGTATCCATGACCGGTAGTTTGATGATCCCCATTTGTGTATCCTTAGAGACATGGTGCAACGCGGAGCTGCCAAGAAAGTGACCTTAGATGATGACGATGTTTTGAGATTGCAGGGGCGAGTTTATGTGCCCAATGTTGATGGGATTCGAGAGTTGATTTTAGAGGAGGCCCATAGTTCCCGGTACTCTATTCATCCGGGCGCCGCGAAGATGTATCAGGATTTGCGGCAGCATTATTGGTGGCATAGAATGAAGAAGGATATTGTGGCATATGTGGCGTGGTGCTTGAATTGTCAACAGGTTAAGTATGAGCATCATAGGCCTGGTGGTTTATTTCAGAGGATTGAGCTTCCCGAGTGGAAGTGGGAGAGGATCACTATGGACTTCGTTACTAAACTTCCATTGACCCGGAAGAAGTTTTATGCAGTTTGGGTCATTGTTGATAGGCTGACAAAGTCAGCGCATTTCATTCCTGTGGCAGTCTCCTATTCGTCCGAGAGGTTAGCTGAGATCTATATTCGAGAGATTGTTCGCCTTCATGGTGTGCTGGTATCTATCATTTTGGACTGGGGCGCGCAGTTTACCTCGCGTCTCTGGAGGCCAGTTCAGCGACTGTTAGGCACCCAGGTAGATTTGAGCACAGCATTTCATCCTCAGACAGATGGACAGTCCAAGCGGATTATTCAGATATTGGAGGATATACTCCGAGCTTTTGTTATTGACTTTGGAGGATCATGGGATCTGTTCTTGCCTTTATCAGTGTTTTCCTACAACAACAGCTACCAGTCAAGTATCCATATGGCTCTTTATGAGGCTTTATATGGTAGGCGGTGTCGATCTCCGGTTGGATGGTTTAAGCCAGGAGAGGCTCGGTTGTTGGGTACAGATTTGGTTCAGGAGGCCTTGGACAAGGTTAGGATCATTCAGGATAGGCTTCGTACAGCTCAGACCAGGAAAAAGAGTTATGCAGATCGCAAGGTTCGCAATGTGGCTTTCATGGTTGGTGAGCGAGTATTGCTCCGAGTGTCGCCTATGAAGGGCATGATGAGATTTAGGAAGAAGGTCAAGCTTAGCCCTAGATTCATTGGTCCGTTTGAGATTCTTGATCTAGTGGGAGAGGTATCTTATAGACTTGCATTGCCGCCTAGCTTATCAGTCGTGCATCCAGTTTTTCATGTATCCATGCTTCGGAGGTATCACGACGATTAGCCCACGTGTTAGATTTCAGCACTGTCCAGTTGGACAAGGGGTTATCTTATGAGGAGGAGCCGGTAGCTATTCTAGACCAGCAGATTCGTCAATTGAGATCCAAGAGTTTCCCTTCTGTTCTTGTTCAGTGGAGAGGTCATCCTCTTGAGGCATCGACCTGGGAGTCCGGGTCCGATATGCAGAGCCGTTACCCTCATTTATTTCCCGACTCAGGTACTTCCTTCTTCTGTCCATTCGAGGACGAACGGTTATTTTAGAGGTGGAGAATGCGACGACCCAAAGGGTCATCACCTATTTTATTACCCATTCCCTACTTCCGAGGCCTGGAAAACCTCATTTGTAGTTGCCTCGATTTGCGTGCGCAGTCCGAGCTCGTAGCCGGACAGCTTAAATATGAAATTCTGTGAAAAATGCTAAGATTTGATATTAAAATGAATAGATTTGACTTCGGTCAAAATTTTGGGTAAACAGACCCGGACCCGTAGTTTGATGGTCCCGAAGGGTCCGTAGGAAAATATGGGACTTGGGCGTATGCCCGGAATCGGATTCCGAGGTCCCGAGCACGAGAAATGAATTTTTGAGTAAAATTGTTTTTTGAAAATACTTAAGGAATTTGAAAATGAAATCTGATTAAGAAGTGATTGTATCGGGACCGTATTTTGGTTCTGGCGCCCGGAACATGTCTTATATATGGTTTAAGCACTTTCCGTAACGTTTGGTTGAAAATGGATTTCGTTTGACGTGTTTCGGACTAAAAATGGAAAATTTGATGTTTTATTAAATTTGATAGAATTCATTGATTTTGAGCATCAATTCGATGTATATGATGTTATTTTGGCGATTTGATCGCACGGATAAGTTCATAGGATATTTTTGAGGTGGTGTGTGTATTTGGTTTGGATCCCCGAGCGCTCGGGTGAGTTTTTGATAGGCCACAGACTTCATTTTTGGACTTGGGAACTACTGGTGTGATTGATCTGCACGCTTCGCATTTGCAAAGCCAGCATAATGCGAGCTACTCATCGCAAATGCAAAGGTTGGTCTGGGCAGGCTTGATCGCAAATGCGACTAAGAGGTTCGCAAATGCGAAGATTAAGCTAGGGAGGCCTGATCGCAAATGCGACCATGATGTTCGCAAATGTGAAGATTAAGATGGGCAGGCCTGATCGCAAATGCGACCAAGAAGTTCGCAAATGCGAACCCCTGTTCGCAATTCCCATGCCAACCAGTAGCCTGCACTGTACAAAACTGAATTTTTACTTCATATTTCATATTTTCTCAAACTCGAACACTCTTAGGCGATTTTTCCAAGAATAAGACTCTTCCAAATCAGTTGTAAGTTGGTTTTTACTCATTTCTTTCAATCATTAACATCATTAACATGTTTTCAACTTAAAAATCAGGGATTTCCGTGTGTGAAATTGGGTGTTTTGGGTAGAACTTAGGTTTTTTCTAAAATTGGGATTTAAATGTAAAATTTATCCGACTCCGAGATGCTGGCCTAGGGGCATTTTGGTCATTTCACCTAATTTCGCGTTGTAACCTTGAATTTAATAGTAGAATCAGTGCATGAGATGTTATTTGCGGTATGAAATTTATTTGGATAGACTTAGGCCACTTGAAGTCGGATACTCGTGGAAAACATGTGGTTTCAGGTTGATTGTTATACTTCAGACCCGAGGTAAGTGTTTGGTCTAACCTTAGCTTGAGGGAATAGGAGTTGAGTATAATTTTCTAGTTGCTAATTTCCAAATACGATGTATAGGCATGGTGACGAGTACCTATACATTGGTGTCTAGCATGACCGTGAGTCTTTATATTGTGAACATTCTGATTTTGTGGTAAATTCCATGCTTAATTGATGATTTCTATATGTTGTGAAGACTATGTGAAGGGAATTTTAATCTTTATACTCTGTTGGAGTATTGGCTCAAATTGTATCACGAACGATGAAGGTATATGAGATAATTGTATCGTTTGGAGCGTTGGCTCAGATTGTAACACGAATGATGAAGATATATGAGATAATTGAATCTTTTGGAGCATTGGCTCAAGTAATAGAGTAAATTATGAAGTGAAAGTGAAAGAAAGAGAAAGAGCTGCTAAAATATACCATTGCCGGGTCATTTTTGCTTTTGATATTGTCTCCCTTGTTGGGATGTTGAGGTTACTGTTATTGTTCCCTTGCCGGGATTATTATTTCTATAATGTTTACTCCCTTTCCCTTGTTTGTGATTGTGGTTTGGGTGAGGAAGAGTGTTAAAGTACGAAGGGTGATGTCGTGCACTATTTGATATTGTGAGGAAGAGTGTTAAAGTACGAAGGGTGATGTCGTGCACTATTTGATATTGTGAGGAAGAGTGTTAAAGCACGAAGGGTGATGTCGTTCATTGTTTGATATTGTTCCCTTGCCGGGATTATTATCTCTATATTGTTTACTCCCTTGCCCTTGTTTGTGATTATTGTTTGGGTGAGGAAGAGTGTTAAAGCACGAAGGGTGATGCCGTGCATTGTTTGATATTGTGAAGAAAGAATGTAAAGCACGAAGGGTGATGTCGTGCACTATTTGATATTGTGAGGAAGAGTGTTAAAGCACGAAGGGTGATGCCGTGCATTGTTTGATATTGTGAAGAAAGAATGTAAAGCACGAAGGGTGATGTCGTGCCGTATGATGTACCATTCCGTTCCGATATTCATTTATTATACTAAGAGGAAAGAGAGTAAAAGCACGAAGGGTGATGTCGTGACATGATTTACATTGATTACATTATACATTGCATAGTGAGAATGAGAGTAAAAGCACGAAGGGTGATGTAGTGCAAGTTTGTGATTTCTTGTCCTTATTGATATGTTGGCTTTGTTGTTCTTTTCCTTATTGAGATTTCTTATATGAAACTGTTATCTCCCCACAGCATGTTTCCCCTTCCTTTATTAATTTTTTTCTCCCAATATTTCTTATCCATTGTATATATGTATATATATTTACTTGAACTGCACAGGTTTATTTGGTAGTCTGGTTCTAGCCTCGTCACTACTTCGCCAAGGTTAGGCTAGGCACTTACCAGTACATGGGGTCGTTTGTACTAATGCTACACCTGCACTTCTTTCTGTTGTGCAGATTACGCAGTCGGACCCGGAGGACATCATTAGTGGGAGTTTCTTCCAGCTCATTCTAGAGGCTTCAAGGTATACCCGTTGGTGTTCGTGGGCCTTGGCGTCTCTTCCATCCCTTTTTCTTCACTTTTGTCTTGTTTTTCCTCTAGTTTCAGAGACAGTCATGTATTTCCTTTCAGACTTGTATTTAGCACTCTTGTAGACAGCTTGTGAGTTTGTGACTCCAGGTTTTGGGAAATTATGCATCGTTGTTTTATGATTGTCTTTACTTAGCTTGAAACCGTATTTATTCTGTTGTTTAATTGCGAACTGTTTTAGTTTATTATGTATTGAGATTATTATGCTAGTTTAGCTATGCACGTTGGTTTGTCAAGCAGGTTCAATGTTAGACGCCATCACGGCCCGACGGTGGGATTTCGGGGCGTGACAGACATCACCATACATGCTTTATACTCTTCCTTCCCAAGCATATGAGTATCAATAAAATAGCAAGGCAGGAAGTATAAATAACATCTAGGAGAGTGTCCAAATGAATATTCCAAACAAATTCTCAATCATGGATTTCCAAGCCAACAATAATTCAATGAACCCTCAAGGAACACATAATTCAAGTACTTCCACAAATCCCAATTTATCAACAGTACATGTATAGAATCTAGCATCTCAAAATATCGGCCGTAATAATGTATTAATGATTATGTATAGAGATGACCGAATTACACACATCAATATATTCTCAAAGTTTCATCAAATTTGATCAAGTTATAATAGGCTAAGTCTTGATTCTAACATTTAATATTAGGTTCTTAATATCTAGGAGTCAAGTGAGGCATGAAGCAAGAGGTCACGAAATTCTACAAACACAAATGTAACATAATCCACCCCCAAGCATGATTAACCCTGGAACATACATATACGCTCATCACCTCATATATGTATCACCCCCGTAGGTAGCAAGCAATGACAAATAAGAGGAAAAATTCCCTCAACAAAGTTAGGCAAAACACATACCTCGAACAAGTCAATTACAAAGCCGAGCAAGCCAAGCGATGCTCCAAAAATACCATCACGCACGTACTGACCTCCAAACATCTCAAAACTGGCCAAAAGCAAATCAAATACATTTAAAAATCCCAAGAAAACAATTCAAATGATAAAAATTGAATCCTAAATCAAATCCCAAATCCGGCCAAAAATCACACCTAGGTCCATGCCTCGAAATCTGACAAAACCCAAAAAATACGACAACTCATTCAATTACGAGTGCAACCATACAAGTTTCACTCAATTCCGACTCCAAATCGATGTTCAAAACTAAAAAAAATTCATATTATGAAACTTTAGGCCAAAACCCCCTATTTCCTCTTTAAAATTCATCAACCAAAAGCTAAAATCGAAGATAGATTCATGGAATATAACAAAAATTGAGTAGAGAACACTTACCCACAATCATATTGTAAAAATCGCCTCAAAATTGCCGAATTTCGAGCTCCCCAACTCAAAATATGTTAAATGAACAAAACCCTCGTTTTAACAGTGTTCTGCCTAGTTTATTATGCTAAATGATCTCGAAACTCTCTTTTGATGTCTCCAATGTATTCCTTGTGAAATTCTAATCAATTTAGTCTCTTGAATCACTCCATTTGACCTTATATTGAAGGAGATATGTTGGTTTCAATATCTGAAAATAGTGCAGATTGTTAAATACGAAGTCAGTTACAATTTCGTAATTAATCTGAAAAATCTGGCAACCCAAATTCTTAGTAAAATTACCATAAACTCTCTCATACGATGTCAAAATTCGACGATTCTTTTTTCTATGGCTCTGTAATTACGATACGGATTTAATGCTTCAATAAAAGCACAAATTGGAGCTGATTTTCTTAATGTAGTACCATTTATGCTTGAAGAAACAACGTCGAAACATAAAAAACGAGCGCTACATAACCCAAACCTATCTGAAACTCACCTGAGCCCCTCGGAACTACGTCCAAACATACCAACAAGTCCCATAACAGAACATGGAATTACTCGAGCCATGAAAATACCGAGCGAAGTGTAGATACTCAAAACGACCTGTCGGGTCGTCACATCCTCCACCACTTAAACACATGTTCGTCATCGAACGTGCCAGGAGTCTTTCCAAAGCTACCAAATCACGGTGTAACCTTACTAATCATAAACCCGGGGGTGATCCCACGTCACCCTGATCCACATAAGCCTTCCAACACAACATAACTAGAGATCCTTATTTCGACCTTGGTCCTTAAACCTTAGAACTCAATCTCTATCATCCAGAATTCATTACAATACCCAAATCCCATAGCCACATACTGTATAAGTCTGAACAAGCTGTGTCAAAACCATAACACAAGATGTAATCACATGATATACCCCATTACTTCGACACTCACAGTAGGATTTGCCGACCATCATTACTTCCCAAAACAAATCTGGTGCCGGTAGCAAACCTCTTACCGGTTAGAACCTCATTCAAAACCTTCATACCCTGTCGATGATGAATGAAACACGCATAACCGCTTAACCACTCATTTGATCAACAAAGCCGAGAAACTCACTCACCCAAACAGGGCCATTATCCACATCCTCAATAAAATATAGTGTTATTCTTCCAAATCTTCCTCATCCCAATACAATAGCGCAAAAAGTCAGATCTAGAAACATCATTTCAGCTAATACAAATTGCCGCGTCGACAAGCATCAACAATTAACATATGGATCCAGACACAACCCGGTTCCGTACACTACCAAGTAATAATTCAGACATGACAAATAACAGTAAAAAAACTACTAAGCAACTTAAGCAGGAACGGAAATTTTAGCATTTTACTATGAACTATTATCAACAAGGTGAAAGAAAAATACACGAACTAAAATTAAGGAGCCACATTTCATCACTGTATCATTGCGGCGTGCAACCCAATCCCATCATATCAATCCATATAGGGTACCCTTCGAGCCATAGTACTCGGGTTCACTGATCACATGTGCGTCAACATCAAGCACAACAGAGTGTACAAAATATAACTGTGGGGAAAATCATTTGGAACAAACAATACTGATAAACTCAAGCACAACTATGGTTCAATAAGCAAATCCACATCACAAGGGCCACCCCTCCCATAGTGCCATGAGCCCTAAACTGAATCACAATATGTGTGTGAAAAATCATGTAACCCTCATAACCCGTCATAGCATAAGAGAGAAACATACGACATAAACCAAGGCGCGAATAACATCCAATCCCCCCGATGATATACATGTGGCATCAACTGTGCAAGAGCAAGCAAATCCAACCTGATACAGAATACACACCCTCACTGGGCTCAAAATAATCCCCAAACAAATTTCAATCATTCTCAAACATGTAATAAACCTTCCAAAAGTATATAGAAACCTTTCAATAACACCTACCATTAATCATCTAATCTTCTACACTCCTTCACAACTCCCAATCAAGGAATAGTCCACCAACAAGAACATTCAGTCTCTAAACCTCACGAATACCAAAATTTTCATACCCAATCTCAACACCACTTCTCAAATAGCTGACACGTAATTCATACTCCATAATCTCGCAAAGAAACACCCATAAGTCGAAGCACAATGTGCCTGCCAACAGGAAACTCTATTTCGTTGGGAATCCCATAGTGCCAACAAGACTTCAAACACCCAAAAGTGTCCGAGACATACTCGCATCCTTCTCTCCAAAACTAAACCGCAACCTTGTACATGCAACCTTTCAACCCCACACGGCACGTCGCCTCTAATATGCTAACTCGCAACACTACGAAAGTCTCATAGTCAACTCTGAACCATAAGCAAATTGAACACCTCATGACCCGAGAATCATTTATTTAACTCAATCCACGAGAACACCACCACCACACGCAATATAGCTTCTATACCTGTAGAAAACATCAACTCCAGCAGTGGTCATAACCATGATAAATTTCGGAACTCATTAATACATAATCGAATAATCAGAACCAATCACCTCTAACTTAGTCGAGTCACCCAGAGTGCCAACCCGAAAGTAACTCAATCCGATATGTCGTCCTGAGGGAACTTCTTGGGAACCCAAAGTCATTTCTTGCATCACTCCAATATTGACATGTAGACCTTCCTTGACAAGGAAATGTTGCAGGCCCGATTACCATTCGCTACCATTTTCAAGCCCACCCCCAAACAAATTCAAAAATCCTTAAAGGCTACATAAGACCAGAAACTCTCTAGAACCTTCTCGATAACTACTCATCTTATTCTGATCTCCCATACAAAACTAATACGCATTGAGCAACCCGTGCTTCACCAGCATATGACCATCCAAAGAATAGCCAAGCAATATCTCGATCTGAAAACTGATACGGTCCATGACCCTACAATTCGATCTTCATTAACAGACTCGACCACTTAGCTCGAATCCATAGATCACCTCATCGGCACCCAAAAGTACCATATCTTCACAGCATGCCCTGATCCCGCAAGACTATTTAGCTGAATACTTCAAAAACTCATGCAATACTAGTCATAGAATGCCCCGAAGACTCTGCCAAGCACTTACCCATCATTGCAATAGTCAAACAACTTCCCCAAATGCTCTGAAATGATCACATATGCAATCTAGCTAATGGAAACCTCGCACGAGACACATAATCCAAACTCATCATGCAGTAGATGGCCCACCGATTATACTCAAATTGACACCTTGCCATGAACCCACCTTAGTCACAATAGCTAGGCCACCAGCCAATCTTCCAAAATCTGGGCTTACCAAACAGACCATGAACCCGCCTCATCCCACAAATTAATGACTAGAAGATTTAACACTGCATCTACTTCTGAGGCTAGACAACACATCGTAATTTATCTGCAGCATCATTGATCATTGTCACATAACGAATACTGAGTGCACAACACCACATATGAACGATTGGGAGGAGTCAAAGTCGTAGATTTCAAGCTAAAACAAGGCCGCGTGATAAGGTAAGAAGAAAGGGAAATTTTTTTCCTAAATGCCCTGTAGCCTCCTGAAGATAGGTATGGACGTCATTATACCGATCCGCATGACTCTATTAGACACTTGCTCATGACTCGTAGAACCTACGAACCTAGTGTTGTGATACCACCTTGTCACGACCCAAAAACCACTAGTCGTGATGGCACCTAAGTCGATCCGCTAGGTAAGCCAACTAATAGAAAATACAATCCAAAAGAAATTATAGGAAAAAAGTAAAGAATGAGCTGAGCATTTACAAATTTACCCAAGACCTAGCAATACGAATCACGAGCTTCTAAGATTTAGAATTTCAAAACTAATACATATAAATACACGTTCAGCTTGAAGGTTACATAAACAGATTAGCAATAACCTAAGCTACCATGGACAAGTGGAAGCTATATCCAACACACGAACATCTTCTGAATCAGCATCCGACGTCACCAGCAGCTCCGCTCTAAAATATGCATGCAATGTGCAGAAGTGCAGTATCAGTACAACCTACCCCATGTACTGGTAAGTATTTTGTCTAACCTCGTCGAAGTAGTGATGAGGCTTTTAGTTGAAAGATGCTATTTGTTATAACCTGTACATTAGACTAACAGTATAGGCAGTTCAAAATATAATAGACAAAGTACCATATACAGCTCTGTGAGACAGTCAACAATTACAGGAGAAGATTTATAATCTTTCTTGGTATAATAAGTGTATCTAAGATATCAAGTCACATGGCACGGTAACACCCCTCGTGATTCTATCTCATCCTCATCATATATAAATAAATTTATGTAACAAATCAACTAGCATGGCAACACCCTTCGTGCATTCAACTCATCCTTCCAAATGTACGTATAACAAAACCAACCATATGACAGAAACCCGATAATAGGAATTACAAGTAGGAAATACACGAGTAACAACAATGGACAAGGATATACATGTGGGCAACAGTAAAGAGCTAAATGGAAAGCACGTGAGTAATAACAACAATTGGAAAGTTAGGGGTACCAATGTCAATTAACTAGCATATTGGAGGCCTAAGTACAAATATGAAAAATAAGAAGGGAACACAAGGTCTTTACAAGTTAACAAGTAAGGGCGTGAATGACTAGCATGACGGAATGCTTGAACTAGAGTGTGACGGAATAGGTATGACATTAATATAATTTTTAAAGCTGAAATAGGCATGACATAGGCTTGTTAAGCAAGTAAAAGAAATGGACATCACAACAACAATTGAGATAGAGGCCAAGTACGGGACAATAACAACATATCACACAAAATATATAATTTCGACAATAACAGCTCAAGGTAAAGGAGGAAATGTATACACGGAAAACGGATATCACATCATAATGCATGTACCTCATCCTCACCTACACGGAAATACCCGTCGTGACATGACCTCACAATATTAAAATCATAACAATATAAATGAAATGGCACAGCATCACCCTTCGTGCTTTCACTCACATGATATGGCTCGGTATCACCCCTCGTGCTTTACACTCTTCCCTCACATGATGTATATGAAATGGCACAGCATCACCCTTTGTGCTTTACACTCTTCCTCACATGATAATGAATATAAAGTGGCACGGCATCACCATTCGTGCTTTACACTCTTCCTCACACGATAATGAATATAAAATGGCACGGCATCACCCTTCATGCTTTACACTCTTCCTCACATTATAATGAATATAAAATGACACAGTATCTCCCTTCGTGGTTTATACTTTTCCTTACCAAGCATATGAATATCAATAAAATAGCAAAGCAGGAACTATAAATAACATCTAGGAGAGTGTCCAAACGAATATTACAAATAAATTCTCAATCACTGATTTCCAAGCCAACAATGATTCAATGAACCCTCAAGGAACACATAATTCAAGTACTTCCACAAATTCCACAATTTATTTAACAGTACAAGTATAGAATCTAGCATCTCAAAATATTGATTGTAACAATGTATTAATGATTATGCATATAGATGACTGAAGTAGACACATCAATGTATTCTCAAAGTCTATCAAATTTGATCAAGTTATAATAGGATAAGTCTTGATTCTAACATTTAATACTAGGTTCTTAATATCTAGGAGTCAAGTGAGGCATGAAGCAAGATGTCACAAAATTCTACAAACACAAATGTAAAATAATCCACCCCAATCATGATTAACCCTGGCACATACATATACGTTCGTCACCTCATATATGTATCACCCCCGCAGGTAACAACCAATGACAAATAAGAGGAAAAATTTCCTCAACAAAGTTAGGCAAAACACTTACCTCGAACAAGTCAATTACCATACCGAGCAAGCCAAGCGATGCTCCAAAAATTCCATCATGCGCGTAGTGACCTACGAACATCTCAAAACTAGCCAAAATCAACTCAAATACATCAAATAAAGCCCAAGGAAACAATTCTAAATGATAAAGATCTAATTCTAAGTCAAATCCGAAATCCGCCCAAAAATCACACCCGGGCCCACACCTTGGAACCTGGCAAAACTCAAAAAACCTGACAACCCATTCAATTACGAGTCCAACCATACTAGTTTCACTCAATTCCGACTCCAAATTGATGTTCAAAACTCAAAGATTAATATTATGAAACTTTAGGCCAAAACCCCCAATTTGCTCTTTTACATTCATCAACCAAAAGCTAAAATCGAAGATAGATTCACGGAATATAATAAAAACTGAGTAGAGAACACTTGCCCCAATTCATATGGTGAAAATCGCCTCATAAATTTCCCAATTCCGAGCTCCCCAACTCAAAATATGTTAAATCAACAAACCCCTCATTTTAACACTGTTCTGCCTCGTTTCTTATGCCAAATGATATTGAAACTCGCTTTTGATGCCTCCAATGGATTCCTTGTGAAATTCTAGTCAATTTAGGCTCTTGAATAACTCCATTTCACCTTATATTGAAGAAGATATGTTGGTTTCAATATTTGAAATAGTGTAGATTTTTAAATACGAAGTCAGTGACAATTTCGTAATTAATCTGAAAAATCTAGCAACCCAAATTCTTAGTAAAATGACCATAAACTCCTCATACGTTGTCCAAATTCGATGATTTTTTTTCTATGGATCCGTAATTACGATATGGATCTAATTCTTCAATAAAAACAGAGATTGGAGCTAATTTTCTTAATGTAGTACCATTTATGCTTGAAGAAACAACATCGAAACATAAAAAAACGAGCGTTAGGTAGGCCCAGGGATCACTGATTAGTCGAATGAGCCAATCTCTCTGGCCTATCATTGTTGGTTGATCCGGCTACCAAACCTATCTGAAACTCACCCGAGCCCCTGCAGACCACGTCCAAACATACCAACAAGCCCCATAACATGACACAGACTTGCTCGAGCTCTCAACATACCGAGCTAAGTGTAGACACTCAAAATGACCTATCGAGTCGTCACAGTTGGTGGTATATCTTCCAGCCTATGGTTTCTAGTTACCGAGAGATCTAGTCAAGAGAGCAAAAAAGAGTTGGAGACAATATGATGTCTGGCTTGATATTCCAGAATAACATAAGAAAATCTATGGTGCAAGCAAGTTGAAGGAAGGTGGTGAATAATATAAATAGATATCTATAGTTCACAAGCTAAGGTATGGTAAAGCGACAAGGTTTTAGGAAGACAGGAGTAAGGATAATAAAGGGCGAGTGAGAAGGTGACGAGAATGGATAAGTCCTCAAAATTAAGCCCATGAAAATAAGAAGAGCTGATGGTTTCTCTAAGTTATATAAAGCTTAGTATAGCCTGAATGAACTTAAAGGAGTATAAGACTAATAGCATTTAGAAGAGATGGAATGCCGCCCTGGTAGTGGAATGAGGGTGTAATTATAATAGATAAAGGATGACATTTGGGCCTTCGATTGAGTTAAGATTTGAAAAAATAAGGGATTTCATGAGTTGTACGGGATTAGAATAACCCACATAGGATGAATTACGTTGGGGTGCTATGAAATGCAGTTATGGAAGCATGGTATTACCCCCAGGTGGATCAGTCTAATCATTTCAGATGTTCCCCGATGAGATGTGAGCCCTAGTGGAAATGTTACATAAGAGGTCAAGTTATCAGTATTAAGGTGAATCAATAATGGACAGATTAAAGTCACAAAGAATGAGATAAGATTAGACCATCAGTCTTAAGATGAACAGTGATGACGGAGCATTAAAAGACTTAGATTTATGCATATAGGACAAGCAACAAGAGTAACCTGGAGTTTGGTAGCAGACTTTAGTAACGATAAATTGAAGTAAGAGTTATGGTATAGTATGACCTACCTATATGCAGTAAAGTCATACGGATGGATAAACGGATCTATGAAATAAGATATAACAATATTCGTAAGCTCAACAATGTACCGAACGAAGAATTTCAGTATGCCTATAGATGGACGGATGGACATCTTGTCAAGCTCTGTATATGTTTACAAAGTGAGGCCAAGAGATTGGCTAAAAACTGGAGAAAAAAGGAAAGAACAATAGCATAGACGCACTTACAAGGTCAGAGTCGTATAGGCTGCATGATGGAAGGTAGCAATAGTTACGAGATTGGAAGGATTCCGACCACAAGTCGTGACGTGAGAAAGAGGCCTAAAGGGGGGAATGTCCTGGCCTTTGGATTTATTCACAGAATAGTTGCCTAGATGACAAGAAGAGTATTAAAGTATTTGCAAGAGCTATGGGTTATGAGAATGATAAGTGCATCAGTCAACATTCGAGGACGAATGTTCCAAAGGGGGAAATGATGTTACACCCCATGTTTTCGTACGTGAAAGTACGCCATATGTAAATTGATGAATTTTCGGAAATGAGATGTTACATCCCTTATTTTCATACGTTAAGGTTTCGTCATAAGTTAATCGAGTTCGGGGATGAGATTATTTTGAGATTATAAGCAATATGCTATTTCAAACAAGTGATAAGTAAATCGTGAAGGTGAGAGGGAAAGCAAATCGAAGAAAATACATTTCGTCAAAGTTTGACATTTTGAGATAAAATACGGTCCAAGCTACAATACCCCATATTTATGGACTAGTGCCATAAAAGGTACCACATGACCATGATAGTAAGGTGTATAAAGTGTGCTAAAAGTAAGTAGTATTCTAAATAATTTGAGATAATTCTTAATTATGTTGGTTAATTATTAATCTAATGGGAGATTAACCATATAATTAGGGAATTATGGATAATTAGTAGGCGGGACAAAGCTCCCAACATAGCAGTAAAAGGGATTGGAAATAAGTGACTCTTGAATCATATAGCAATATGGCATATTTAGAAGACCAAGTGGCTTAGTCATCAAATTACTAGGGCCCACTCTTAAAGGTAAAAGATAACCTCTCTAATTCATGAAAAAGAGGTATCTTACTTATTTGAAATTTCATACAACATGACTACTTAATGAAATATCAAAGAGATATATCATTCTGGTTACATAATTGCATCCACAATTCATACGAGATTATATCTTAGCAACATGAGATTTTGAAATTTTAAGGGAGTACGGTGCAATCTTTCTCAAGAATATCATATGGATTTTTTCCTACTTCGATCTGCCGCTATGTGTTTTGTCGCAATTGACGTGTATTAGAGGGATTGTCAAGAGAATTGGCTTAGGCATGTTAAGGTTAAGCCCTTCCTTCATTTTGGCATGATCTCGTAACTACATGTGTTTAATAACGAGCCATAAAGAGAAGTTCATACTTCCGAATTTATGTACATTATCTCAGTCTCATAAGTTACAGTATTCTCCCTTATCGGGGATTTCTATTCAATTGAGTATTATCTTCTTCTAGTCAAGAGAGCAAAGGGTGTATATATATATACAGTATGTATTTTCACCACCATCGAGCTATAATCGGTAGGCAGACCCTTATTTGGCAACCTATGATTAGATTGTAAGTTATATACCGAGCCTACTGTGGCCGAGCGCCTATGAGCGAGCCCAGGATGGCCGAGATACAGAGCCTAGTATGGCCGAGCGCATATGAGCGAGCCTACTACGGCGGAGCAATTACATGTTCCGAACCTTATAGGGCCGGACATCTATTTTATTTACTATATTGAGAGAGTTGAGCTAGTATCATTAGGTAATTATATCTCCATATCATCATTGACTCCCAGTTACTTTCAGTTATTATATTATCAGTTCAGTTTCAGCTTTCAATTAATTTATTGCCTTACATACTCGGTACATTATTTGTACTGACGTTCCTTTTGCCTGGGGACGCTGCATTTCATGCCCGCAGGTCCCGATAGACAGGTAGAGAGTCCTCCAAGTAGGCTATCATCTCAGCGGAAGATGTTGAAGCGCGTTATTTGCTCCGGAGTTGCTTGTCTGGTCAGTATGGTTTAGACATGTATTGTTCGGTATAGTGGGGCCCTGTCCCGACCTTATGATAAGTATGTATTCTTAGAGGCTTGTAGACAGAAGTCATGTATATGGATACTTGTATGGCCTTGTCGGCCTATATTTTAAGTATATAATAGATCACATTGGCCTTATAGGCTTGTATGTCACGTATGTAAGTTTCTATATCAGGTTGGGTCGTTCTATGTCGAGTATTTTCTCATGTTTATTTGATTTATCTCACTACAACCTCTCCAGCTCATTTACCTATGATAGTATGATACGAAAGATAATTGGTACTCGATTGAGTAAGGTACCGAGTGCACGTCGCGGCCATCAGTTTAGGTCGTGCCATATAATAAGCAAACCAAATATATTCAACCATCTGCGAGATGGAGATGAACCAGAGTAAAGAGAGAATTGTGGTTTTCTTTTTCCGAAAGGGTTTTAATTTTATAGTTGTGAATATTTTCATTTTATTATCAAGTTACTTAAAGACAAATTTCACGGCGTCCTTGTGTCTCGCTTTATGTTACATGGACAATTTGGAGATTCGCTTTTCTTTAACTACAAATTTTTTATATATCATTTAAATAATTTGTATTGTCAATTACTCTTATAGTACCCTTTTTATATAGTTTCTAAAACAAATTTTATTTTAAAAAATTTAAGATTTTCATGTCCCACTTCGATCCTCATACATTAAATAGCGTCACATAAGACAGGAAAATAATTAATTGATAACTACTTGGGATAAAAGAAAGAAGGAAAAAATGAGGCAGTATCATAATGGAAAGGAAAAAAGAAAAGCGAAAGAGAAAGAAATATAAACAAAAAGGAATAGAACGCATAACCATAAAATTCTCTAATTTTGTTGGGCCAAATCTCTTTAACCTTTGCTAGCTCATATTTAATATTTTTTTTAAGAAAAAAATGGTATGGTACGACAACACATAAATAGAATTGGTAATTTTTTTGCCATATATTAGATTTGACAAAGACAACTAAAAGAAATTGGTATTATATAGTCAAATCTTAAAAAATCATAATTTCTTATATATTCTCTTCTCCCTTACTTCTTCTCATATTTCTTCTACAATCTTTTTTTCTTTTCTCTCCCGCATTTCGTTCTAGAGAAGAATTTTAACTCTAACGTTCCCCAAATACCTGAGAGAAAATTTTCACTCTAACGATAATGTCGGAGCTACTGCAACGTCACCTCCATCCATTCCTCCCCCCCCCCCCCCCCCCCCCCCCCCCCCCCAATATACACACAAAAAAAATCAAAATCAAGTACAAAAAGGGGAGGATCCAAATTGAAAATCTTTGATTCTGTATTTGAATCTCTGTCTTCAGAAGATCCTAACTTCAAATTGGGATTTATAATCGACTATTACAATAAGTGCAAATATCAATAACAACAAATGTTGAGATTCTCGCAGTATATCATTTTTTCTTGATGGACAAAATAAATTTTCATGAGGTGTATTTGAAACTGAGATTTGGGAATGATTTGAAGTTGGGATTTGGGAAAATAAATTTTTGATATACACAACTAAGGAAAATAAACTTGTGATATATATTTTAGTATACATATTATTTGATGTGTTATACACTATGATATATTAATAATATATTATTTTTATTGTGATATACATTAATATAGAGACAAAATTTTAAAGTAAGATTATAGGTAAATTGTATTATGTTATAGTTATTTTTTTTATCTGAATATTGTATGAAAATAGAAAAATAGTTGTATCATATATGAATCGTTGTATAAAATTTGTATTAAGTTATCAATACTATTTTTTTTACATAAAGTTGTTGATATGTATCAAAATTTTATTAAGAAAGTACGTTTTGATTGGAATTTTAGAGAGGAAGAAGCACACACCACACACAAAATATATACAAATCAAATATAAAATAAACAGAAGACATGTTGTATAAATTTTGTATAATAATTTTATTTAAATTGTATGATATTGTAGTTGTACTTAACTGGGTAAAATAATATGTAAAAGTTGTAGATAAATTATAGATTACTCGTAATTATGCACAAAATATATACAAATCAGATACAAATATACAAAATACGTGTATAAAATTTATATAATAATTGTATTTAAGTTGTATGATATTGTAGTTGTATTTAACTGGGTAGAAATAATGTATGAAAGTTGTAGATAAATTGTATATTAGTTGTAAATAAGTGTATAATGTATAGTTAGTTGTAATTCATATTACAAAATTAAATGCAATGTGACTAATTCAATATTACATTCCAAATCACAATTGACTATAATTTCCTTGAGGGTAAAATCTGATTATGTAATTTGACCAAATAACTCTATAATTGTCAAAAATGTCAATAAGTTCAAAATGTCTTTGTGCCAATTATCAGTACTTGTACTGAGTATTGCCATTTGTCTAAGTAATAAGGAGTCATATTTTCAAGTTGGTTACGTGATAAACCTGCAAGCTTTCGGTGTTTATGATTTAATTTTGATTTTCTCCGCGTTACGAAAAGTAATGCTTGTTTAAGAAAATCAATTTTGTTAAGCTGATAGCATAATCAGATAAATATTATTTATTGAAAGACATATGCTAAAGAAGAATTTCATGATGCTTAATTATGTGAATATTAGAGTTAAATGCCAGGAGGTGTTATTATGTCAAATATCACCAGTTTCTCAACTTATACATGGGGAGGCAACTAGATTTTATCATAATACATCTATTTTTTAAATTTCATACAACATTCAAATGAAAAATATTTGTAACTACAACAGAATATAATTTTACTATAACTTTACTACAATTTCTTAAGTATATTGTATGTCTTGTCTTCTTCTTCTTCTTCTTCTTCTTCTTCTTCTTCGTCTTCTTCTTCTTCTTCTTCTTTTTCTTCTTCTTCGAGTTTCGATCTGAAATTCAGTCAGAACAAAGTCTAATCTTCACCAAACACCCTCGAAATTGAGATATAAACTCCAAACTATATTCTTAATTATTTGCAACAACACCTAATCCAAATTCGAATTCAAAGTTTTATGATAGATTAGTATTTGAATCTTCAATTCCTAGGACCTGGAAGTTATTTCAATAGGTTGATTTACATAAGACAATTTTTAGGCTTATCTTATTGAGAGAGAAAAATGATGAGAGAGAAAGATGGAGAAAGAAAGAAAATTGATGAGAGATGCAGCAGTGAGGAAAGAGGAGAGGAGACAAAAAAGAAAAATGATGTAACTAAATCCCCTAATTCAAGGCACTAATAATGGATTGTATATAATTTACAAGTAATCTTTGTTTAGGATGGGTAATATACAAAATTAGGATAATTTTGGTAAATAAGTTTCAAATATTGTATAGGAAGGAAAAAAAATCCCTTTTAAAGAAGTCTTACACCCAATATAACTGAATCCTCAAAAACTTCATTTAGCATGCTGATTTAAAACGTCACTCATGCAAGTCTAAGGTTGTCCAGCGTGACGGGACAAGACAGAATTTGACTGGAACGGTGATGAGACAGGCCTTAAACGGGACGGGATAAATTGGATGACCTGGTACACCCATCCCATCTCACTAACAAATGGGATGGGAGGGGAAGGGGCGGGACGCGGGCCGTAAGTGAGCCTTTTTTAAAAAAAAAATCATTTAAATATTTAAGTATTCAAGTTGGCAACGACTATTTTTTTTTATAGATAGCAACGATTATTTTTGTAAAGTTGACAATGATTAAAATTTTATAGTTTGCAACAACTTTTGACTTTTTTAATAAACTTAAAACTTATTAAATTATAAGGAAATTAAGTAATGAATTCTAAAATATTAAAATAAAGACTAGTAATGAAATATTTTAATAATTATATTAGACTTGTAATTTATTTAATATAATCTCAAGCAATAAAGCAACTAAGTAAGACAAATCATAAAAAGAAATTCAGGGCTAAAGCCTTTTATTTTATAAATAGAAGTTTCAAGTTTCACATACAAATACAAGTCCTTTTGAAGAGCACCTAATCTAATAGGGCCAAATTATAATTTAATAAGCTTAAAGGTTAAATTAAAAGTTTAGGGGTGGGAGTGGGGAGAGGGTAGGGGTGTTTGGTGGGAGGGGGATAAGGGCAAAATATGATCGATTATAGTCGCTGCCAACGACTAATTTTGAAAAAAAATGTCGTTGGCCAACGGCTTTTTTTCAAGAAAATAAAAAATAAAAATAAGATAAAATAATCGGGTTGGCGGGGCAGGACCGGATGGGGCCGGGCCCTTAACGGGCTGGCTCGTCGGGACAAAATGGGCAGTCCATCCCATAACATATCCCGTTTTATATAGGTCCAATATCATTTAATATTTAGTGAGCCGAGCCGGGATGAACTAGTCCGACCCGTTCGCTGGACAGCCATATGCAAGACAATTTTAAAAATGCTGAATCTAGAATCAGCAACATACACACTAACATAGAGTTTCATATATTTAAAATCAACATACATATTAATCAAGAACAAACAAGGTAAAGAACGAACTTTCTAGACCAACTTCTTTCAGATCTAGCAGTCCCATTACATGAATCTTAATAAAAATGAAAACTTTGAACTATTTTTTTATAAGCTCAGCTCACGCAAATAAACATGGATACATTCGTCTTAGCATAGAAAATGAACATAAACGAGCTAAAATCAGTTAGATAGAAGCTAAGATGAAATGCGGATTCATCACAGTTAAAGCTATTACATATTGAGAAAAAAATATACAGATTGGCAGAAAACAACAATAAATTTTATTCACAGCTACCAATATAGGGAATTATATATGCAACATCATAAGTTTAGGGTTTGAGCCAATCCCCTAACTGCCCTATACTCAGTTGTAGTATTAGGCGTATTGACCAATGGGCTATTCCCAGATTTGTATTTCAATTTTAACCCTTGATACTCTCTTATGATTTTACATTGGGATTTTTACCTAGCTATACTATAATAGAAACCTATTTACCATTTTTATTCAGTACCCTTATTAATTACTTTGTATATCTTATATTTACAAGTTATATACAAAACTTTAAAAAAAAAAAAAAAATTTAAGATCCCTCAATTTTAGCCCATTTCCAAAAATTCTCCCCTACAGTTAAGATTCTGTTTTTTTCTCTTTCTTTCTTAATAATCACCAAAAATCTCTTTTTCATTTTTTTAACCCCCCCCCCCCTCCCCCCAAATTTCTGATTCATTTCCTTTTTCAAATATTTTCATACCCAATTTCTCTCTTTCTTAAATCTTACTAATCACCCGAAATCTCTATTTCTTATTCATACATTGCAGATGAAATTCGAAATAATGCTCTAGAATCAATCTGTGGGTAAGTTTTGAATCTTGTTTTCTTTTTTTCTAAAATCTTTATTGTATGAGACTTGTATAAGATACATCAATACCCAAAACAATATTCGATACAATATTAATACAGTTATAATACGATTATATTAGATTTATGGTGTAGAGTTATGATTGAAACTTGAAGAAGATGAAGATCTGTAACGACCCGGCCTGTCGTTACATAAAAAAACCTGCATTTAAAGTACTTTTATCGACTTGTTATAAATTGGTTATTCTATTATTGATGTGTTAGAGTTGATAGGCTTGAATCGGAATGGTTAAATGAGAATTCAGTAACTTAGTCTTTAAAGATAGCTTTGTAATGGGAAAAGTCAACTAAGAGTTGACTTATTGATAAACGACCTCGGAATACGGATTTTATGGCTCAGATATTTTTGTTACGTGATTTGGGACTTAGGACTGTGTTCGAAATATTTTTGTGATGTCCGGTGTAGAACTAGGCTTGAATTGGTGAAAGTTAGTTTTCGACGATTTCCGGACGGCATTAGAAAATAGGCCATCAGGGTCGGAATGGAATTTCGACAGTTGGAACAAGTTCGTAATGCCATTTTGGACGTGTTTGCAAAATTTCAGGTTAATCGGAGTTGTTTTGGGTAGTTTCGACATTGTTGGTGGATTTTAGAAATTTCAAAGTTCTTAGGCTTGAATCCAATGTAAATTTGTGTTTTGATATTAATTTTGGTGTTGTGGGAGTGAAACTAAGTTTGAATGATGTTATGTGATGTGTTGGTAACTTTGGTTGGGGTCCCGAGGGGCTCGGGAATGATATCGGGTGGTTAACGGGCATTTTTGGCTTAGGAACCTACTGAAGAATCTGGTGTTCTGTTGCTAGTGTCGTTGTACGCGATCGCAGGGATACATTCGCAATCGCGTAGTGCAAATTGTGAAGGGCAGAATTTTACTCTTTACGATTGCATAGGTGTGTTCGCAATCGTAGAGGTTGAGCAGGTTGAGTAGTGCGATCGCATGAGGAGTGTTGTGATCGCGTCGATTGGTCTTTGCGATCGCATGGGGTTGGAGCGTGGTGCTACACGATCGCGACAGGGAGTCCGCGACCGCGTCGATTGGTCTTTGAGATCGTATGGGGTTGGAGCGTGGTGCTACACGATCGCGACAGGGAGTCCGCGATCGCGGTGAACGAATCACTGGGCATAATTAATTAAACCCTTCCGCGACTTAACCCTTATTTTACACCATTCTTGTACGGGAAAAAGCTTTGAGGACGAATTTTGAAGAGGGAAATCCTTGTTCTTCATAGAGATAAGTATTTTGATTATTAAAACTCTATCATGGATGATTATAGAACATAAAACCAGTGTAAATTCGTGGTAAAACAGTAGAAAAATAGGATTCTGGGGCTTGAGAATAAGAGACCTTTAGGGATCGATTTGAGGGGTCAAACAGACTCCGATTTTGGTGTTCTTTATATGTACGGACTCGTGAGAGGATGAAGAAAAATTTGGTATAAAAGTTTCTTGATTTCGGGATGTGGTCCTGGGGGTCAGGTGTTGACCGTTTCAGATTTTTCGGTGAATTTTGATATTTTCAATTGGTAATTGTTCCTTAAGCATATATTGATGATAAAAATCTGAACTTGGTAGATTTGGAGAACTCGGAGGCTGAACTTAGAGGAAAGGGCATTGCGGAGTAGTGTGTTAGCTGGTTTTGAGGTAAGTAACGCTTCCAAACTTGGAATTGAGGGTTCGAAACCCCAAACTATTTGATATTTGTTGTTAACTAAGGTGACGCACTTGCCAAGTGAAGGGCATGCGAGCGTTTACCAAATATTGGTAGCCTGGCCCATCCCATGACACTGCCTATTGGTTATCCTAGATTGATATTGTACTGTGAAGGTGGTAATTACCTGAAACGAAATAGAAATCATGCTAAGTATATTTTAAGGCTTCACGCCGATGTGTTCAGACCGGAATGGTAGATTGTTGCTGTCTCTATCTGTGATTATTGCTTTCATGTACTCAGTCCTGTTATAGTATATGTTTCATGCCTCAGTCTCGTAAGTTGCTAGTTTATTTATATTATCATTGGTTTGGGCTGCATTGCATATGTTAGAGTATTCTAAGTGAGACTGTAAGGTAGTGAGTGAGTGAGGCTTAGAGCCTAGTTTGAGACAGTTATGAGGTCGGACTGCACACCGCAGCGATCCTGAAATCATGTCTTCGTTGGCTTGATATAGCGCTTGGGCTGAAAGAAGCCCCTCCGGAGTCTATACAACCCCAGTGAGAGAACAGATATTCCAGAGATGGATTTCTCAGTGGTTGTTATGTTCCGGAGATGGATTTCTCAGTGGTTGTTATGTTCCGGAGATGGATTTCTCTGTGGGGGATGGATCTGCCTTTTTCCTCAGTACTTGGTGACTGTGTCACTTGTGTTTATGTAATATCCGGGACGGACTTCCCTGGGCCTGAAGATCGTACTCTAGTACTGAGTGGACCACCTTATGAGAGCTCGATTAATGAGTAAACATCATTCATGATTCCATATGCATTCATGCTAGTATGCAGGGTTACAAACATATCTCGATACATCGTATTTATTTCCTGATATATTACTGTCATGTCCAATTTATATTCTGTTGTTTTAATTGTCTGAGGTTTAGTCCGTCACTACCTCTCAGCCCGTAGTTTGGTTTCATTACTACTGAGTTGGTGTACTCATGTTACCCCCTACACCTTGTGTGCAGATCCAGGTATAGAGGAGTTCAGCTCGGGTCAGGGAGCACATTAGTTTCATCAAAGTTGACGAGGTAGCAGCTGGCGACCGTGGTCTCGTCTTCTCTTTCCTTTCTACCTGTCGTATTTATTTTTAGACTATGTTAGTCATTCCGTTTGATTTTATTTGGTGTTAGCAGCTCATAACTGTGTGACACTGGATCCGGGATTGGTAGGATTTGGTCTTTTGAGTTTTATAAACTGTTTTTCCCAAAATAGTGGGTTTATTATTTTATTATAAATTTCACAATTTGTTAAAAGGGGAATTTTATGGGAATTTGTTTTTAGTTAGATAAAATGAGTGGCTTTCCTGGTTCCACGACAGGCGCCATCACGACTACGAAAATGGGTCGTGACAAGATCATAATTGTATCACAATATTTCAGAAATGTATCGTGATTGTATTATAATTGTATTTGTATCATAATTGTTGCAGGAATTGTATTACAAATTTATGATAATTGTATATTCATTGTATATTATTACGAGCAGTTGTTAGTCCATGATAAATTTTACAGTTTGTATCGCAAATATATGAAAATTGTATATTCATTTATTAGTATTGTATCAGGTATTATTTTGGATATTAATGTACAAGATACAACTTAGATACAATTGGGATACAAGTATGATACAATTATGTTTTAGGATTGATGTATTTGATAAAACTATGATACAGTTATCATATATAAAGTTGTCAGCAATGGTGGGAAGAGAGAAGATGAAGATTCTTGGCGTAAATTAAGGAATTTTGATGTAAAAAAAAAAGAGAAGAGGGAAGAGGAAAAAAAAGGAAAGGATATAATGGAATCTCTTGATTGAAGGCATTAATAATGGGGTTGGAGCCTTTTAAGGAGAAATATATACAATTTGTAAGAAAAACCTAGATAATTATTAAAAAAGTATAAAATATAGAGAATATAAGTAAATAAGTTTCTAATATAATATAACTAGGTAAAAATTCTTTTTACATTTGCAGGATTTGCAGTCATACCCTACATAGTAGCCACCTTTTAACCTATACCCTATTTTTAAAAATTATTGATTCGGTAGCCAGCTCACAAAAAAATCCGCACTAATATGACCATTCTACCCCTGACAAAACATATAAAAACACTTTACGATTTGAATCACGCACAAAATACTTCACCGATCCTCCTCCATCACTCCGTCTCTTCTCAAATCTCCTCTCCCAAACAAGAATTTGAACCAGACTCAAATTCAAAAATTCAAATTGTAAGTTTTCGAATCTGATTGATGTTCATGATACCTGAGATTTTCAATGACGAAGTTTTGGACTGCATAACATGACGACCCAAAGGGGTCATCACCTATGTTATTACCCATCTTGCACTCCCGAAGCCTTGAAAACCTCATTTGTAATTGGCTTGTTTTACGTGCACAGTCCGGGCGCGTAGCCGGACAGCTTAAATATGAAATTCTGTGAAAAATGCCATGATTTGATATTAAAATAAATAAATTTGACTTCGGTCAATATTTTGGGTAAACGGACCCAGACCAGTGATTTGACAGCCCCGGAGGGTCCGTAAGAAAATATGGGAGTTGGGCGTATGCCCGGAATCGAATACCGAGGCGCCAAGCCTGAGAAATGAATTTTTGAGTTAAATTATTTTCTGAAAATATTTAAGGAAATTGAAAATGAAATTTGATTAGAAAGTGATGGTATCGGGCCCGTATTTTGGTTCCGGCACCCGATACAAGTCTTATATATGGTTTAAGCACTTCCTGTAAAGTTTGGTTGTGATCGGAGGTCGTATGATGTGTTTCAGACTTAAAACGGAACATTTGATGTTTTATGAAACTTGATAGAATTCATGGATTTTGAGGCTTAATTTGATGTATGTGATGTTATTTTGGCGATTTGATCGCACGGATAAGTTCGTAGGATGTTTTTGAGGTAGTGTGTATATTTGGTTTGGAGCCCCGAGGGCTCGGGTGAGTTTCAGATAGGCCACGGATTGCATTTTTTTAAACTTGGAAGCTGCTGGTGTGACTGATCTGCAGGCTTCGCAATTGCGAAGCCAGCATCGCAAATGCTAGCTACTCATGGCAAATGCGAAGGTTATCCTGAGCAGGCATGATCGTAAATGCGACCAGTAGGTTTGCAAATGCGAAGGTTAACCTGGTAAGCCTGATCGCAAATGCGACCAATATGTTCGCAAATGCGACCAATATGTTCGCAAATGCGAAGGCTGGGAATGTCTGGAGGGTTCGCAATTGCGAACCCCTCTTCGCAATTCCCATGCATGGGTGTTTGTAATTACGAACACTTGTCCGTAATTGCGATGTCAACTAATGGCCTGCACTGTACAAAACCGAGATTTTCACTTCATATTTCATATTTTCTCAAACTCAACACTCTTAGGCGATTTTCCAAAGAACAAGACTCTTCCAAATCAGTTGTAAGTGGTTGTTACTCATTTCTTTTCAATCATTAACATCATTTAATATGTTTTCAACTTAAAATCAAAGATTTTCATGGATGAAATTTGGTAAATAGGGTAGAACTTAGGTTTTTTATAAATTGGGATTTGAGTGGGTGATTGGCCTCCGATTTGAGAGATTTTTATATGGCTAGACTCGTGAGAGTACGAGGGTTCTGAAAATATAAAATTTACCCGACTCTGAGACGCTGGCCTGAGGGCGTTTTGGTTATTTTACCTAATTTCGTGTCGTAACCTTGAATTTGATAGTAAAATCACTGCATGAGGTGTTATTTATGGTATGAAATTTTTTTGAATAGATTTGGGCCATTTGGAGTCGAATACTCGTGGCAAACGTGTGGTTTCGGGTTGATTGCATATTTTGGACCCGAGGTAAGTGTTTGGTCTAACCTTAGCTTGAGGGAATAGGAGTTGAGTCTTGTTTGCTACTTGCTAATTGTAGAGTACAATGTATAGTCATGGTGACGATTATCTATACATTCGCGTCTAGCATGATCGTGAGTCCTTATATTGTGAATAATTCGGGTGTTGTGGTAATTTCCATGTTTAATTGATAATTTCTATGTGTGTGAAGAATATGTGGAGGAAATATGAGATACTACATCCCTTGGAGCATTGGCTCAACTTGTGATTTGAATAATGAGGAAATATGAGATATTACGTTCTTTGGAGCATTGGCTCGACTTGTGATTTGAATAATGAGGAAATATGAGATATTACATTCTTGGAGCATTGGCTCAACTTGTGATTTGAATAATGAGGAAATATGAGATATTACATTCTTGGAGCATTAGCTCAACTTGTGATTTGAATAATGAATAAATATGAGATATTACATTCTTTAGAGCATTGGCTCGATTTGTGATTTGAATAATGAGAAAATATGAGATATTACATTCTTGGAGCATCAACTCAGCTTGTGATTTGAATAATGAGGAAATATGAGATATTACATTCTTGGAGCATTGGCTCAACTTATGATTTGAATAATGAGGAAATATGAGATATCACATTCTTTGGAGCATTGTCTCGATTTGTGAATTGAATAATGAGGAAATATGAGATACTACATCCCTTGGAGCATTGACTCAAGTGATAGAATAAATCACGGAAATGAAAGTGAAAGAAAGAGGAAGAATTACTAAAATATACCCTTGTCGGGTCATTGTTGTTTTTGTTATTGTTTCATTACCAGGATTCCTATTTCTATTATGTTTACTTCCTTGCTCTTGCTGTTTGGGTGAGGAAGAGTGTTAAAGCATGAAGGGTGATGCCGTGCACTTGTCTTGGTGAGAATGAGAGTAAAGCACGAAGGGTGATGCCGTGCATTGCTTGATATTGCCTTCCTTGTTGGGATGTTAAGATTACTGTATTGTTTCCTTGCCGGGATTTAATTGTTTAATTAATGTCCCCTTGCCGGGATTTCTATTCTATTTTGTTACTCCCTTGCCCTTGTTTGTGATTGCTGTTTGGGTAAGGAAGAGTGATAAAGCACGAAGGGTGATGCCGTGCACTGTGAGGAAAGAGTGTAAAGCATGAAGGGTGATGCCGTGTTGTACGATGTACCATTCCGTACCATATTCATCGATTATATGATATACGGTGAGGAAAGAGAGTAAAATCACGAAGGGTGATGCCGTTCCATGATTCACATTGATTACATTATACATTTCATAGTGAGGACGAGAGTGAAAGCACGAAGGGTGATGCCGTGCAAGTTTGTTATTTCATGTCCTTATTGATATGCTAGCTTGTTGTTTATTTTCCTTATTGAGATTTAATTATATGAAACTTTTATCTCCCCACAGCATGTCCCCATTCCTTTATTCATTGTTCCTCCCTATGTTTCTTATCCGTCGTGTATATATATATCTACTTGAACAACACAGGTTTATTTGGTAGTCTGGCTCTAGTCTCGTCACTACTTCGTCGAGGTTAGGCTAGGTGATCACGCTCAACTATGTCTTATAGAAAGACTAAACGGGCGCTGCAAATATAATCT
>ML354193.1:0-27360 GCA_005239505.1 Nicotiana paniculata | reverse complement strand
AAAATGGCATCCTCCCCTCCAAGTTGTGTTATTGGGTCTATTTATACGTTTGGGATAAACCCTAAACGTGTAGGAGACTTCTATTCCAACCGGGAAACACTTAAAAACTTTTAAAACTCGGAGTTGACTGGACCAGGCACCCAGGCGTTAAGCCCCAAACGCCCCCTTAACGCCTGGGCAGGCCTGGCGTTAGGGGTCAAACGCCCGGGTATTGCTCGGGTCACTCTTTTTCGACTCTTGAGCGTATTTTCGATGTTTATGCACCCATTTAGCTCGGTTTCCATCTCCAATTCACCTACACATGAAATAGACTCCATTATGCACATATAACGTGTATTTTTATCAAAAAAGCACATAAAATGTAAGGTATATAATGCTTAAAACTATGAATTCTAGCCACGCATCAGGACTCATTAAAACGACCAAGTTATGTGCAAAAATGTGAATCATGTGCAAATTTGTGGTATGAGAAGAAAGAATTATGTGTAGTTGACAAAATGATTGAATAATTGCCAATTGTTGAGGTAACAACGTTGCGTGTGAGTTATTGGGTGATTAAAACTGTGTAATAGTGCTTGGAAATCTGTTTCGGGGGCTCTCTCACAGGTAGGTAGGTCTAATTACAAAGGGAACTCTGGCAAAATTTTTCTGAAATATTGGAGTTAGTGAAAATTTGGAAATTTCATNTGTAAAGACCCGTAACATTTTCTCGTTTTAAAATAATGCCCGAATGAGTCCCCGAGTTGTTTTTATTGTAGAAATTTTTAAAGCGGACCTAAATTGAGTAAAAAGTACACTGAGACTTAAAGAGTAAAATTTTCCAGAAAATAGGTGTTGTGCGACGCACTATGCTATCACATAACGTGTATGTGTACCGCATAATGGTCGCATACACGGGCAGATCACTGCCCCATTTGAGGTCAACTATGCGGTCCAATATGCGATCGCATTTTAGTTCTGCGGACCGCATAGCTGTCGCATTGTTGCCTTTGGTTTTGGAAGGTTATGTGACGCATTATGAGATCACATAAAGTGTATGCGGACCGCTCAATGGTCGCATACCTGGGGAGTGTGTTTCGAATTTTTTCCCATCTTGAGGGCCGTTATGCGGCTGGTTCTGCGGACCGCATGTCAGGAATGTGATCGCATTCCTGACCGCATTCTTGTGTCGGGCTTCTATTTTTCTAATTTTAAAACCCGACCCCAGTCCATTAAAAACACCCCTCGCCTTCATTTTTAACCATTTTTCTGGGATATTAGAGAGAGAAAAGAGTGGGTTCTACAGAGAGAAAGTCCCAACTTCATCAATGTGGTCTTCCTTCATCACTCAAACTTGGAACTAATTAAGTAGAACACAAATTTCGTCACTCTAAGAGGTAAGCTTCCACCCCAATAACCCTAAATTACCAGATCTTGTAAAAATGAAGCATGGGTAGGATAGTTCATGAAGACGGGGTTGAGAACCTTGCATGGATGCACCAATTTTCCGTAATTTAGTTAAGGAAAATAGGTTGGGGTAATCTTTCACTAAAGAAGGGTTATCTAATCCAAAAAGAACACCTCGTGTTTGATAGAAAGCCCAAATGATTTCGAGACATGTTCATGACTCCTAATTCTAAGTTTAAATGTGCCGCATTATGAATTAGGTTGAAGGTGATAGAAGGCCCGGTGATTTGAGATAGAAATTAAGGAAAAATCCCGATTCGAGGTATGTATGGCTAACTTTAACCTTCGTAAAATAATCTTGTTGGGTCCAGGTATTTGGTATGTGTGCCTTGTTTGGAAATATGTGAATTGATTGTTCAGACATGTTGAGGCGTGAGATTCTATTCTCTGATTTTCCTGGTTGATTGGCATGCTACTGTGTTGTGTGAAGTTGTGAAAGGTGTTTGATGTGTAATGAACGAAAGATTGATAATGTTCTCAAATGTGGGAATGTGTAAAATAGTTGAAAGCTATGCATGGAAAGTAATGAAAAAGAGTATTGTGAAACAATGTAACTGAATTGGGCGATTGTGGCAACACCGTGTTCATGAAATTACTACTTGATGAGAGTTATGGTGCCTTGGGCCCAAATACATAAATTGTTGATAGGAACTTGTATTCCTTGAAGTGATGATTCTTGCTATGTAATTGTTTGTGGTTGCTGTTATGAAATATGATTGTCAGGTGGGATCGCGTTGCACGCTGCAACAAAAAGCAATAAGCTTGATAAGGTGTGACGCAATAAGGGTGGCCGAGGTAATAAGGGTAGCTGAGGTAACAAGGGTGGCCGAGGTAATAAGGGTGGCCGAGGTAATAAGGATGGAATGTGATCGTTATCACCATCAAAATGAAAAATCGGGGAAACTCTTGAATATGGAAATTTTGAAAGGGGGAAAATGAGAGATTGTGAAACTTGATGATTTGGTTTTTCTTTTCCACGTGCATTGATTGATTGGTTCTATTCCTGTTTCTTACTTTTTTATTGTTTGATTGTGCTTGGGATGAAGTTTGTTCATACATACTAGTACTATTCCACAGTACTAACACCCCTTTTGCCGGGGGCGCTACATTTTCTTAGATAAATGTAGGTGGTTCTACAGCAGGTAATTTAGCCCACAGTCAGTAGTGCCTCCTCTCCTTTCCGTCAGCTGTTCTGGTGAGCCCCACTTCCTCCCGGGGCCACGTGTGGCTCATGTCACCTTAATTTGAGTTTATGGTGTAGTGTAAGGTATAGCCGGGGCCTTGTTGCCGGCAAGTAATATATAAATCTTTTTTACTTGTAGAAGCTCCGTAGACACAATGTGGGGAAAGTATATATGTATTTTGGGTAGTAAGCATACGGTTTGGAATCGTGGTCCATGTTATTAATGTTGTATGTATTATATAAGTATTTGGTATCATGTGTTAGAAATGATAAAAGGTAGAAGTGAATTCAAGTTGGAAATTTATGCTTATTATAAATGGCTATTTTACTTGAATGATGTATATTGAAATCACGGGGTAACGCGTGGGATAGGAAAGGCAAATCAGGTTCGCTTGACTGGGGTCACCCGGTTGAGTGCCGGTCGCGTCCCTCGATTTTGGGGCGTGACAGTTAGAGCTCTGAGTTGACTGCGGAGTGAGGTAAGTGTTGAGTTTAACCTTGATTTGAAGGAATTAGGAACCCTAGGACTATGTTCTATGTGAATTTCATGTGTTGCGTTGTATATGCAAGGTGACGAATGCTTATACACCGCTGAATTACTTGTTTCCCTGATTTTCTATTTTTCCTTAATTGCTTCCTTTTATGCCTTAACTGTTATGTGCTTTAAATGCCTTCTATGCTTTATTTGCTACTTGTTATTCATTGTTCTCATGTTAAAAATGTTAGATTTTTCCATGATTTCACGATTCACTGCTATTTGCCTCAATTTGACTTACTTATACCTTTTAATTGCCATTAACTGGACTTGTCTTGACGTGCAATATTACATATGTGAATTCCCAAGTTCGTACAAAGTTTCCTCTTTGATTCGGCTTCATATTTATCAATCGTATTCCAAGTTTAGGTCATTAGCAGGCGCCCACTTGGAAAATGAGAGAATTCATTTTAGCAGGCACCCACCTGGAGAATGAGGGAATTCATTTCAAGTTCAAGTCATTAGCAGGCGCCCACCTAGAGAATGAGGAATATCATTTCAAGTTCAAGTCATCAGCAGGCTCCCACCTGGGGAATAAGAGAATTCATTTCAAGTTCAATTCAATAGTAGGCGCCCCACCTGGAGAACGAGGGTATTTATTTAAGAGTTATTTCAGTTTTCAAGTCAGTAGCAGACACCCACCTGGAGAACGAGGGTATTCATTTCACAGTAATTTCAAGAGTTAAGTCTTTAGCAGGAGCCCACCTGGAGAATGAGGGAATCCATTTCAAGTTTCAAGTCAGTAATAGGATCCCACCTGGAGAACAAGGGAATTCTTTTCAGAGTTATTTCAAGTCAGTAGCAGACGCCCACCTGGAGAACAAGGGAATTCATTTCAGAGTTATTTCATTTTTTCAAGTCAAGAACAGGAGCCCACCTGGAGATCGAGGGATCTCTTTTCAGAGTTAATTCAAATTTAAAGTCAGTAGCAGGCACGCAGATGGAGAACAAGGGAATTCATTTTAGAATTATTTCAATTTTTCAAGTCAGTAGCAGGCGCCCACCTAGAGGACGAGGGAATTCATTTCAGAGTTATTTCAATTTTCAGGTCAGTAGCAGGCGCCCACCTGGAGAACGAGGGGATTCATTTCAGAGTTATTTCAATTTTCAAGTCAACAGCAGGCGCCCATCTGGAGAATGAGGGAATTCATTTCAGAGTTATTTTAATTTTCAAGTCAACAGCTGGCGCCCACCTGGAGAACGAGGGAATATATTTCAGAGTTATTTCAATTTTTAATTCAGTAGAAAGCGCCCACCTGGAGAACGAGGGAATTCATTTCAGAGTTAAATTCAAATTAAAATCAACAGCAGGAGCCCGCCTAAAGAATTGGGTCAACTCAAGTTAGAAGTAACAGAAGCTTACCTCAAGAATGCGAGTCAACAGTTCAAGATGCACAACAAGACTGTAGAAGATTCAAGACAGAACAGTAGATAGAATTTTATAGTTTTCATGTAATTTTTATTTGATATTTTCATTTTTGATGTAATGGCAGGAACCACGGACTGTAACCGCGACAACACTTCACTCGACACTCCACCTCGGTATCCTTTTCTATCTTTCCTACTTCTGAACTGCACGTGGCCTGATTCTTTTATAGCCAAGGATATGTAGGAAACTCAAATACCAGGGCTCGGTCAAAATATTTTATCAATCTTTATTTCAAATAGGATTCGGGTCATAACCAATTACGTTGCTTACCTAATTCATTTCTCAAAAACTCTTCGAGTTTCCAAGCAAATAGGGGCAGTTGTAAGCATGTAATTTTGACTTGCACGATTCTTAAAGTTAGTTTTAGTATTCTTAATATTCTTAAAGTATTTACTTGAGTTACTTTAATAAGATTTTAGTCTACTTTATTTTTATTTTTAAAACATAAAATTGAAAACACAAAACTATTTCATTTGAGTTTCTTACCAGCCCAATTGCTTTATCATCATGCTCCTGCCTCTTAGAAAGAATGTTAGTTTCATCAAAAACCACACGTACACTTTCTTCTACACACATAGTTCTTTTGTTATAAATCTTATAAGCTTTACTATATGAAGAATATCCCAAGAATACTCCCTCATCACTTATGGTATCAAACTTACCTAGGGAATCTTTACCATTATTGTGCACAAAGAACTTGCATTCAAATGCCCTAAGATGGGATATGTTTGTCTTTTCCCCTTTAGGTAACTCATAGGGAGTCTTGTCTACAAGAGGTCTAGTCATGCACCTATTTATGATGTAACATGCAGTGTTCACAGCTTCTGCCCAGAAACTATGAGGCAGTTTACTAGAAAGAAGCATAGTCCTAGCCATATCTTCAAGTGTCCTATTCTTTATTCAACTACTCCATTTTGTTGTGGAGTCCTAGGAGCAGAAAATTTATAATCTATGCCATGTTCATCATAAAATTCAACAAATTAAGCATTCTCAATTCAGTACCATGATCATACCTAATTGATGCAAGTTGATTACCTAGTTGTTTCTGAGTTTTTCTAACAAGCGAAGTAAACATGTCAAATGATTCATCTTTAGATGTTAAAAACATGTCCAAGTAAACCTAGAGTAATCATCAATAAGCACCATCACATATCTCTTACCACATCTGCTTAATGTTCTCATTGGTCCACAAAGATCCATATGAACCTGTTCCATCGTCCTGGTGGTGCTTATCAATTTCTTGCTTTTAAAAGAGGATCTTACCTACTTCCTCCTTGCACAAGCCTCACAAACTTTATCTTCCTTGAACCTAATGTTAGGCAGTCCTATCACCAAGTCCTTGAAAATTAGTTTGTTGAGTTGACTTAGACTAGCATGTCTAAGTCTTTTGTGCCGAAGGAGGGGATTATTATCCAATATACTTAAGCAAGTGAGTTCATTTTTCGAAAGTGTGGGAAGATGTAAAACATATATGTTGTTCACTCTTTTTCCCTGCAAAACAATCTTGCCAATGGTAAGACTAATCACAAAGCATTTGGTAGAGGTGAATGCTACCATGTTACATCTATCACACAATTGTGATACATTTATTAGACTGTACTTTAGTCCATCGATCAGGTAGACGTTCTCAATAGAGTGAGAATCAGTCTTACCTACCTTTCCAGCGCCAATGATCTCACCTTTCTTCCCATTTCCAAAGGAGACATTACCTCCTTTAAAGTCCTCAAGTGAAAGGAACTGGTTCTTGTTTCCTTTCATGTGCTTTGAGCATCTACTATCCATGTACCATATTTGGCTGCTCCACTTCACTTGGACCTGCAAAAAGAAATAAGGGGTTCGTCTTAGGAACCCAAACTATTTTGGGTCCCTTTCTATAGGCAAAATGATGAATCAAGTTCTGTTTAGACTAACTTGGTACCCTATTATTCCCTTGAACAAATGCTTTGTTCATTTGACTTGCCTTTTATTTTGCAGTGCATTCACTTTTATAGTGACTTGTTTTACCATAGTGTGTGCAAATCTTATTCTCCAAAGGTGTGAGGTACTTGATTTTGGGATCCCATTTAGGTGCCAGGTTCCCAAAGCCAACTCCTCTTCTGTTGCTACTATGGTGTTCTTGTAGCCATGAAAGTGCATCAGAGGACCTGTTCCTTTTACAAGTTCTGTCTAGCTCATGCTTGACCTTGCGTAGACCCTTCTTTAGGATTCTTACCTGCTCATCCCTTTTATACAACTAATCTTTCATTTTTCCTACATTATCTTCTAGAATGATTTGTGTCTCACTAGATATTTCATTACCTGTTCCTAACTTCAATTTCAGATTTTCAGATCTAAGTTCTAAGACAGATGTATCAACTGCATGAACCTGGTTCTTCAAAGTAGTATTTTCCTTTTCAGTTTTACAAATATTTATTTCCAGGTTTTTCCATTTTGCTTTTAAGAAGTTAAACTCTTTTGACAATTGTTGTTTATGAGAACTTATATTCTTAGATTCATCAATTAAAGTTAGCAACAATTCTGATAGTCTTTCTATAGAAAGGATTTTGCTTTTATCCTTAAGGTCCAGAAAACTTATCTCATATTCTTCATCAGGTTCATCTTCAGATTCTTGAATTGCTATGAGAGCTCGTTCAACATTATCATCACTGTCCTCATCTGAACTATCTTTCCAAGTAGCAATCATTGCTTTGGATGACCTATTGTTGTAGTTATTCTTTTCATGAACTTGTCCCTTCTTTCTGTTCCTTCTTTTAGATTTCTCCTTTTTCCATTCGATTTTCCACAAACAATAATAGTGATCATTGAATAGTGGTTGCCTAGTGGTGGATTGCTCTTTACAGTTTCCAGGTAGTGCACTCATCTTGATATTTTCCTGAAGTGTAAGCCTCTTCAAGGATAATCTGCTCTGATACCAATTGATGTTTTATACGTTAATGCCACACAAAAGGGGGGATAATTTGTGTGGTGTTCAATTTTCACGTGCACTGATTATAGAAGGACCTGGTTCTTCTAAGTGTTCCTTAACCTATTGATGCTGAAATAGTAAATGCGAAAAGTAAAGAATACAAGTATTTTTACGTGGAGAATGTCGCGCCCCTTTTTTCCTCTTATTTTGGATCGGCCATTGTTTTTGACATTTTTGGACAACTCCTTTAAGGAAGAGTGAAGAGAGGAGAGTCGCCACCTAACGGGTTTTAGGTGCGTTAGGGAACCTAAGGTGTTTATCTATAACTAGGTTGTTAACCAGAGACAGAGTAAGGGCTTGAAACTATCCTAAGGGAAAGGTGTTAGGCACCCCTCAAGATCCACAAGTGTGGTTCCCGGCCAAACAACTTTTGTGAATTTAAGCAAGTAGCAAATAGGCAATTAATGTTTAAACAAGTAAAGAGTTTTGAAGGACTCATAGTCTAAGTACACATGTGTTACAAAAAGTTTTGAAAAATACTTAATATTTCAACAAGATTTTTTGAAAGAGTTATGATCTAAACATGCATATAAAGGATAGGGCGGAGTCCTAGGTTGTTTTTCATATGGATCACATTAGTACAATACCCGGTAATCACTCCTCAAAGAGGGGCTACACGTAGTATTAGCGTACCGGTCATCATATCCATATTCTACCATTTCCCACCCCGTGAAGGTAATTAAAGCGCGTGTTGGTCACGAACTCTATTGCATGTTGTTACCCGTCCCTTCCTATTAGTCCCGGAGGAAATTTTTAACGACCCGGTCGGTCATTTTGCATTATCGGACCCCGTTCCCCTTAATGAAACTTCCCATAGCGGCTTTTTTTATGATTTATGACTTGCGGAGACTGGTGGTCCGAGATTCGGAGGAGTTTAGAGTGCTATAGGAACAATTGGTTTCTTAAGGTTTGCCTTTAAGGCCAATTTTGGCTTCGGTCAACATTTTGAGTAAACGACCTCGGAAATAAGTTTTCTCAGTTCCAGTAGCTTCGTGTCATGATTTTGGACTTGGGCGTATGTTCGCAATGGGTTTCTGATGACCCGGGAGCATTTCAGCGCCACATATTGAAATAAGAAGTTCCTTAGGTTCCTATTGTGGGTTTGGACGTGTTTTTGTGTTATCGAGGTCCGAACGGAATTTCGAGATGGAGAATATTTTTGTTGTGTCATTTATGACTTGCCTGTAAAATTTAATGTCATTCCGAGTAGTATAGGTCGGTTCGGCGCGTTGTTAGCGAAGTCTAGAAAACTTAAAGTTCCTAAGTTTGGTTCTTGGGGTTTTGAGGTGTGATTTTAAGTTTTTGCGTTGTTTTGGGTGTTTCGAAGGCTCCTGCGAGTCCGTATTATGATTTGGGACTTGTGGTCTATTTGGACGAGGGCTCGGGTGGGCCCAGGGGCCTCCCGAGCACCCAACAGGGCTGAAAACCAGCTAAAATAGCTGCTAGTGTACCTGTTCTGGTGTGACCGCAGGAGCGGTTGCCCAGTCGCAGGTGCAGAACCGCTCCTACGGTCCCAAGCATCATAGGTGCGACCCCAGGTGAGGTCCCCCTTTTCTTGTAGGTGCGCAAGAGCGGAACCGCTGGTGCGGTCATCCCTCCGTAGGTGCGACCCCAGCCCCACATGCCCAACTTCTATAGGTGCGAGCCCTAGATCGCAGGCACGAGACCACAGGTGCGGAACCCCAGTAGGCCAGGCAGTACGTTTCCTTTAAAACACGGGATTTCACCCCTTTCTTTCATTTTCCACCACCATTAGAGACTTGGGAGCTTGGGGAAAGAGGTTCCGCGACCTAACTGCTAAAGAGTTAAGTAAATTCCACTCTAACACTAGTTTCAAACATGAATTACTAGTTAAACTCCCTACTAAATCATTGAAAATCAAGGTTTGGGTAGTAAATTTAGGGTTTTTGAGAAATTGGTGAATTACCCATTTATTAACATGAATTCAAGTAGAAACCACATAATAACGATCCTTAGGCTATGGGTAAGTGATTCCTTCGAGAGTTTTCGGAATTTGAGCATGCGGGCCCGGGATTGAATTTGGGAATTCTTCAAGAATGTTGAATTATTGAATAAATAGGATAATTCCCCTACTTTGAGCATGCATTGATATCATTGTACCATATTTGGCTAGTTGCGAGTCCTCGGGTGTAGAGTTCTGACCTTGTAAGAGGGAATTGTCCCCATATGTATTATATATGTTGTGGGTAATTGTTTTGGGGGCTACGTGCGTACAAAGTGATGAGAGTCTGTACGTAGCGACTATCATGCTATGTCGGGTAGTTTTAGGGCTCACAAGCATGTTTCTATGTGCCTTATATGTATCTTTAGGTGTTCTTTGAGCCGCCTATTACTTTTGAATTGATACGGAAATGTGGAAAGTTGCATTTGAATTCCCAGTTGATAATCCTTGTTATAAGTATAGCCCCTATTGAGCTTATTGATAACTTCGGTATGTACATGTATATATATGAGAGTCAGCACTCGAGTCGCAGGTATGATTTGCGATCGAGGGAAGTTTATGATATTCAGTATAATGTGTCAGCACTCGAATCACAGGTATGATTCGCGATCGAGGGAAGCTTTCTGATATTCAGTATAAGTGTGTCAGCACTCGAATCGCAGGTATGATTCGCGATCGAGGGAAGCTTTATGATATTCAGTGTAAGTGTGTCGGCACTCAAATCGTAGGTCTGATTCGCGATCGAGGGGAGCTTTATGGTAATTTGTATAAATGTGTCAGCACCCGAGTCGCAGGTATGATTCGCGAGTGGGAGAAGCTTTACGAATTCTCAATGATTAGATATTCCTTCGACTCCGGCCGGTTGTGTTACCCTTGGTGCGTTTGGCTATTTGGTACTGTTTTCATTGATATTGACTTGACAGATATTTAGGGGAAAAGGAACGTGTACATTGTTGCTTATTTTCATTAGTTTTTCCTGGATTTTGGTAATTGATAGGTATCTGCTGCTTACTGTCTCACATGTCTACTGCATTTTGTTATATCCTGTTTGGTATTATTACTGTTGGACCTTAGTGAGTGTCTAGTCGACCTCTCATCACTACCTCTTCGAGGATAGGCGGGATACTCACTGGGTACATATATATATATTTATGTACTCATGCTGCACTTCTGTACTTAATTGTACAGGTTCTGAGGCTGGTGCTTCTGGTTATCCGACCGGAGCTTGACGTATATTCTGGAACTGACTCCATGGTGAGCTGCCTCCCATGGCGATTCTCAGAAGTGCTATGGAGTTATCTTTTGTTCATTTCTGTCTACTTTTCTTAGACAACAGTACAGTTTGTATAATCTTTTGTATATCCTACTAGTTTGCCTGTTGACTTGTGACACTAGTTCTTGGCACGCACATAGTAGACTCTTTTTTTTGGGACTGTATATATTGGATCATATTCATTGTTTTGGTTAATGTTTCCGCTTTTATTTAAATGATCTAAGTTTAAAACTTTGGGAATATGTGGGGTTGGTATGTCAAAAAAAGGAAATATCACTAGTAAACAACTGTTGGCTTGCCTGACTCCGGTGTTGGGCACCATCACGACCTGTGTTGGATTTTGGGTCGTGACAACATTGTATCAGAGCACTAGGTTCACGTAAGTCTCACGAGTCACGGGCAGACCCAATAGAGTCTTGCGGATCAATACGGAGACGTCTGTCCTTATCTTTAGGAGGCTACATGGTGTTAGGAAAACTCTTTTTATTTATATTCTATCGTGCAATCGGTGAAGTACTTAAACTCATTATTCTATTCTCTCACAGATGGTGAGGACTCGCGCATCCGATCTTCCTGATCCGGGAGATGCCGCTATCCCCGCCGCCTGAGGTCATGGTAGAGGCAGGGGAAGGGCACCGACCCGAGGTAGGGGACGAGGGCGTCCCAGAGCTATTCCAGTTGCACCACCAGAGGATCCCATCTTAGAGGAGCATGACGAGTTTCCTCTAGTAGATCCTGCTCCAGCGGACTTCATGACAGCGCCAGGCTTCCAGGAGGCTATGGGCCGTATGATGAGATTCATCGACACAATGTCCCAGGCTGGTTTATTTCAAGCAGATCCTGCCACTTCACAGGCGGAAGGGGGAGACAGGCAGCTGCAGCACATCATACCCCGGGTACACTACCCATGGGTGGTACCCAGCCTATAGTAGCATCACGGGAGCCCAGACTAGCTGCGGATGACAATCAGCAGAAGATGTTAGACATATGGACTCGATTGCGCTCTCTAGTCTTCGGGGATGAGCGAGGTGAGGATGCCCAGGACTTCATTGATAGGTGCAGGGATAGACTGCACAACATAGGGATCCTAGCGTCCCATGGAGTGGATTTTACCACATTCCAGTTAGAGGGCAGAGCTCGCAGGTGGTGGCAATCTTATATTCTCAACAGGCCGGCAGATTCTCCTACTGTCACTTGGGAGCAGTTCACATAGATGTTCTTGGACAAATGTATTCCACCCTGGCTGAGAAGGGGTCAGGGAAGGGGCAGATGTCTGTGACAGTTTATGAGGCCAGATTTTTCAGAGTCGTCACGCCATGCACTTATGATATTACCCACTGATGCTGAGAGATTGCGGAGGTTTGTAGGAGGGTTGCATCCAGGTATTAGATCCACCATGGCTCGAGAGGTGGAGATGGGTACTCCTTATTAGCTCATAGTGGAGATTGCTCGTAGGATCGAGGGTTATCGGTCGAGGAGCAGGGAGCAAGGTCAGCAGGATAAGAGGGCTAGTTTCTCAGGAAATTTCAGGGATGCCCCAGCTAGGAGCAGAGGTCACTTTGGGGGTGGTCAGCCCAACAGGACTTCTTATTCATCCCTTCCACCACCTCCCCGAGGTGTTCCAGTTAGGCCCCAGTTCAGTGTCATGCCAGAGCGCTCCTACCGTCCTCCAGCTATTCAGAGTTCTCCTAGTGGTTACTCTAGTCGCTAGAGATCCTCCAGTTCTTATTTTAGTGCTATGCCCGAGGGTTCACATCGCTCTCCGACCATTTAGGATTTTTCTTCTTCGGGACAAAAGGGTATGTCACATGTGAGATGTTACGAGTGCGGGGATCTGGGCCATGTGAGGAGGGCTTGTCCCAGGTTTCGAGGCAAGACAGTGCAGTAGGGTTATCATCCTATGAGTTCAACACTAGCAGTCTGGCCACCTAGAGGTGGAGGACAGGTCGGCAGGGGTCGTTCCAGAGGTGGAGGCCAGTGAAGGGGAGGTCAGGCAGCTCATGTTCACTCTAGTGGGGGCTCAGTCTTCAGGTGCGCCAGCCAGATTTTATGCTATTCGGGCCAGATCAGATGCAGTGGCCTCAGACGCCGTGATCACAGGTATTATCTCAGTATGTGGTAGAAAGGCTTCAGTATTGTTTGATCCAGGATCCACTTATTCATATGTTTCAGCCCTATTTGCTCATTTTCTCGATGTTACTCGTGAGTCCTTGGGATCTCCTATATATGTGTCCACTCTTGTGGGCGATTCTGTGGTGGTAGAGCGGGTGTATCGGTCACCAAGACAATTACTTTAGCCATGCCCGAGTTGCCTAGGCTGGAGTGGAGGGGTTCTTCAGTTAGTGCAGCCAACCGGGTTATTTCATTCATGAAGGCTCAACATATGGTCGACAAGGGTTGTCTTGCCTATTTTGCTTATGTGCGGAACACCACCACCGAGTCTCAGACGATCGATTCAGTGCCAGTGGTTCGAGACTGTGCAGATGTATTTCCTTCGGATCTTCCGGGCATGCCTCCGGACAGTGATATTGATTTCTGCATGATTTAGCTCCAGACACCCAGCCTATATCTATTTCTCCGTACTGTATGGCTCCGAAAGAGTTGAAGGAGTTGAAGGAGTAGCTTGAGGAGTTATTAGCTAAGGGGTTCATCAGACCTAGTGTATCACCGTGGGGGTGCTCCAGTTTTATTTGTGAAGAAGAAGGATGGGTCTATGCGGATGTGTATTGATTACCGCCAGTTGAACAAGGTTACCATTAAGAGCAAGTATCCCTTGCCACTCATCGATGATATGTTTGACCAGTTGCAGGGTGCTCGTGTGTTTTCTAAGATTTATTTGAGGTCGGGTTATCATCAGTTGAAGATTCGGGCCTCGGATGTTCCGAAGACTGCATTCGTACCAGATATGGCCATTACGAGTTCCTAGTGATGTCCTTCAGCCTGACTAATGCTCCAGCAACATTCATGGATTTGATGAATAGGGTGTTCAGACCGTATATTGATTCCTTTGTCATTGTCTTCATTGATGACATTTTGATCTATTCACGGAGCCTGGGTGAGCACGAGCAGCATTTGAGAGTTGTGCTTCATACCTTGCGAGATCAGAAGCTATATGCTAAGATCTCCAAGTGTGAGTTCTGGTTAGAGTCTGTGGAATTTTTGGGGCATGTGATATCCGGAGAGGGTATCAAGGTTGATCCTTAGAAGATTGAGGTAGTTGAGAGTTGGTTGCGTCCTACTTCAGCTACAGAGATCGGGAGCTTTCTAGGCCTAGCAGATTATTATCGCCGATTTGTGGAAAGTTTCTCTTCTATTGAAGATCCATTGACTAGATTGACTCAGAAGAATGCCCTGTTTCGATGGTCTGACGAGTGTGAGGCGAGCTTTCAGAAGCTCAAGACAGCATTGACCTCGGCACTAGTTGTAGTATTGCCTTGCGGTTCTAGGATGTACACAGTATATTGTGACGCTTCACGCGTTGGCTTGGGGTGTGTATTGATGCAGGAGGGGAGAGTTATTACTTATACTTCACGCCAGATGAAGGTTCATGAGAAGAATTACCATGTGCACGATTTGGAGTTGGTGGCGATTGTTCACGCTCTTAAGATTTGGAGGCACTACTTGTATCGAGTGTCCTGTGAGGTTTATACAGACCACCGTAGCTTGTAGCACTTGTTCAAGTAGAAGGATCTTAATTTGAGGTAGCGCAGATGGCTTGAGTTGTTGAAATATTATGATATCACCATTCTTTATCACACGGGCAAGGCAAATGTTGTAGCAGATGCTTTGAGTAGGAAGGCGGAGAGTATGGGTAGCTTGGCTTATAATTTAGCATAGGAGAGACCTATAGCCTTGGACATTCAGTCCTTGGCCAATCGCCTAGTGAGGATAGACCTTTCAGAGCCTCATCGAGTTTTAGCACATGTGGTTGCTCAGTCTTCGTTATTAGGGGAGATTAAGGCCCGACAATTCTATGATCCGTTCTTAACAGAGCTTCGGGAGACAGTGGTTCAAGGTAGGGCCAAGGAGGCTACTATTGGCGAGGATGGTGTTCTGAGACTTCAGGGCCTCTTATGTGTTCCTAATGTTGATGACCTGAGGGAGAGGATTCTAGAGGAGGCACACAGTTCTCGATATTCTATTCATCCTGGTGCTACGATGATGTATCGTGACTTGAAGCAGCATTTCTGGTGGAGGCGGATGAAGAAGGACATTGTAGAGTATGTGACTAGGTGTCTTAATTTCCGGCAGGTAAAGTATGAGCACCAGAGACCAGGAGGCCTACTTCAGCAGATGCCCATTCTTGAGTGGAAATGGGAGCGAATCGCAATGAACTTCGTGGTTGGGTTCCCTCGGACTTTACAGAAGGTTGACGCAGTTTGGGTCATTGTGGATAGATTGACCAAATCGACGCATTTCATTCCAGTAGCTACTTCATATACTTCTGAGAGGTTGGCCCATATCTACATTCGGGAGATAGTCCGGTTGCATGGTGTGCCGGTGTCCATTATATCAGATCGAGGTCCTCAGTTCACCTCGCACTTCTAGAGAGCATTGCATAGTGAGATGGGCACCCAGATAGACCTCAGCACAGCATTTCACCCTCAGACTGATGGTCAGTCGGAGCGTACAGTTCAGATATTAGAGGACATGCTCCGGGCATGTGTGATTGACTTTGGAGGTCAGTGGGACTAGTTCTTGCCTTTGGCCGAGTTTGCTTACAATATTAGTTATCAGTCCAGCATTGAGATGGAACCATTTGAGGCTTTGTATGGTCGGCGATGTCGTTCTCCTATCGGGTGGTTTGAGCCTGGCGAGGCTAAGTTATATGGTACCGACCTGGTGAGGGATGCCTTGGAGAAAGTGAAGTTGATTCAGGAGAGGCTCCATACAGCACAGTCTAGACAGAAGAGTTACGCGGATCAGAGGGCGCGTGAGGTATCATTTATGGAGGGAGATAGGGTCCTATGAATGTCTCGCCTATGAAGGGTATTATGAGGTTTGGGAATAAGGGCAAGCTGAGCCCGAGGTTTATAGGTCCATTCGAGGTGTTGAGGCGAGTTGGGGAGGTTGCTTATGAGCTGGCCTTGCCTCCCAGTTTATCAGGAGTTCATCCAGTTTTTCATGTCTTCATGCTCCGGAGGTACCACACCGACTTCTCCCACGTGGTTGATTTCAACACTATTCAGTTGGATGGGGGGTTGGGCTACGAGGAGGATCCAGTTGCTATTATTGATAGACAGGACCGCTAGTTGAGTTCCAAGAGAGTTTCTGCCGTAAAGGTCCAGTGGAAGGGCCAACCAGTTCAGGAGGTGACTTGGGAGTCCGAGGAGTACATGCGGAGCAGATATCCACATCTTTTCATCACTTTACGATTCTAGACCCGTTCAAGGACGAACTTTTGTTTAATAGGTGGAGAATGTAACGACCCGACCGGTCATTTTGCATTATCGGACCCCGTTACCCTAAATCAACAATTGGTTCCGGGATTCGGAGGTGTTTAGAGTGCTATAGGAACAATTGGTTCCTTAAGGTTGGCCTTTAAGTCCAAGTTTGACTTCGGTCTACATTTTGGGTAAACGACCTCGGAAACAAGTTTCGTCGGTTCCGGTAGCTTCGTGTGATGATTTTAGACCAATGCGCATGTTCGGAATGGGTTTCTGATGACCCCGGAGCGTTTCGGCGCCCAATATTGAAATAAGAAGTTCCTTAGGTTCCTATTGTAATTTTGGATGTGTTTTTGTGTTATCGAGGTCCGAACGGAATTCCGAGATCGGGAATGGTTCCGTTGTGTCATTTATGACTTGCCTGCAAAATTTGGTGTCATTCTGAGTGGTATAGGTCGGTTTGGCGCGTTGTTAGTGATCACACTCAACTATGTCTTGTAAAAGACTAAGCGGGCGTTGCAAATATAATCCGGGGTATTACACCCCGAAGTCGATCCCACAGGGAATTTACGTATCAATTAAGCCGTCATAATACTAATCTTTTACTTAATCAATTTTCTCAAGAATTTTGAATATAAATTGGTGATGTTTACTAAATATAATAACAAAATAATAAACTAGCAATTAACTAACAATATAATGTAAACAATGATAATAAAGGTCTAAGGCTATGGTTTCCCCCGTTGGTGAATTCTTTCTCGGATATTTCTTATAGTTTAATTAGTTATCTCTATCAATCATGAACGCTCTATCTACCATAAATCTCTCTCAAGTAATTATGATAATTTACTAGACGCACTCTCTCAAGTTACGCTAGCTAGATTGCATTATAGTTCACTTTAGATTGCACCCAATGTATCGTTATTTCTAATCCAACTTCTACACCCTCGGTTATGACTTTCGTCTATACTCTGGGAGTGGTGTTGTTCAACAATTACCTAAATATTCATTCTCTCTCAAGTATATACATACTAAATAGGCACAACTAATTGATGGCCATTCAATTAACTAAAACAAGAACGTAGTTGAACAAATAGAATTTTTTTCAACCAAAATATATTAATATCACAACAACTTCATCCCCAACGGGTTCTACCAAAACCCTAGATTAAAGAATTTATCTACTCATATTTATAAGAATAACACCCAAAATAAATTGCATAATTGAACTACAAAATAATGAATAAAAGATGTAAAAATCAATGTTTTGTCACTTCAATGGTTTTCTCTCCTTCAATCCTTTGAATGCCTTCCGAATCCCTTCAAGTTGTGTTTTTGGGGTCTATTTATATGTTTAGGGCGAACCCTAACCGTGTAGGAGACTTCTATTTCAACCGGGAAACACTTAAACTCGTCAAAACTCGAAATTGACCGAACCTGGGACCCCGGGAGTTTGGGCTCCAACGCCCCCCTAAGGCGTGGGAAAGCCTGGCGTTTGGGCCCTAATGCCCCCCTAACGCCAGGGGATGGCTGGCTTTATGGGGCAAACGCCCCCCTAACGCCAGGGGCTGCCTGACTTTAGGGGGAAAACGCCTGGCTATCGCCCGGGTATTTCTTTTTCGACCCTTAATCGTATTTTTGACGTATTTGCATCCCTTTAGCTCCATTTACATCTCCAATTCACCTACACATGAAATAAACTCCATTAAGCACATAAAAAGTGTATTTTTATCATTAACGCACATAAAATGTAAGGCATATAACATGTTAAACTATGAATTCTAGCCTCGCATCAATACCCCACACTTAAACATTTGCTCGTCCTCGAGCAATCAAACTACACTCATGTACACAACTTATTAAGCAAATCTCTTAACACGTTATACCAAGAATATTTAAAACATTTCAAGCACAAAGGTGTGACATCCTCGCCTCAATAATCGACTCACAAATACCATGCTTCATTCACAATTCACTAACTACTCTAAGTTAGAGGTCAACAACATTACCTTTCCTTCATGAATCATGTGCGCTCACCAAATCAAAGAGTTAGTTCCTCACACAATAAAATTTAAGAACACTTAGGAACTCAAGATAGAAAGAATTCACTCGCTCTCAGAAATAATATTCATATGCCACAAAAGATGCACCATAGGCTTGCCCGTAGTGTAATACTCTACTAATCGAGCTCATTCAGTCTAGGATCAAGTAGGACATTAATTTGGTTGTAATGTAGGCTGCGGGACGGGTAGGATACATTTGGATATAAGAGTGACTACACCTCCCTAAGCACTTTTTTAATACACATACTTTCGCATTCAACCTCAAACTCATAATAAGCCAAACTCCACCTTCACGACAATGTTATTACCCCATACTTCTTTAAGCATAATTACATTAAGAGTCACCACATATATTTCTCTTCTACAACAATACAACTGTTTATTTTATTTGTTTATTTATTTATTTATTTTCTTTTATTCTTTTTCTCTTTTTTTTTCAAGCGACTCTTACTTTTCAACACAGTGCACCTTTCTCCTTATTTCAATTATTCCCCTCAAAAACCAACCTACCACCCCACACTTTAACTTTTCCATAGTTAATCACATTTTCAGTGCTTACGAGAGGTGACAAGGTTCAAATATATGATCAATTCAAACAAAGGGGTATGGCTTGTAATGTGGTTGCCAAAGAAACATGATTATAGGCTCAACAGGGTTAACTACGATACAAAATAATTAGGTGGGTACAATATAGATAACTGGCTCAACAAAGAAATGCCTATATCACTTCCAAGAGTGAATAAAAGTTCTATTTCTCTTTGCACACACACGGGGCAAGTTCTAGACATCATATGCAATGCACAGAATAGCAAACAAATCTCTCACACACTTGGCACATAACTCACTCAGGATTGGATCTATCACGACACTCCAGTCAAAGCAGTTAAGCAAATCTTAAGAATTCCTGCTTTCAGGTATTTATCCTGGAGTCAAAAATTGAGCCTAAGCGTCACAACCAAAGTATTGACTATTCTCAAGGCATTAGCACGTTTTGAGATATTGCTCCTATTAAGCTCTTAACCATGTGATTTCTACTCCTAAAAATTAAAAACTACCTAAACCCGGTTCAATTAAAAACCCTTGGAAAAGAACCGTGGTCCAAAGAAAAACCAAGGGGTAATTACTACACTACCTAAAAGAAAAAATCTTTTTTTGTATTTTCTTTAAACTTACTTCCTTCAAGAAAAATGTCTAGGAGATCCATCGTCAGGAAAAGTTCACATATTTTTTTTCTGTTTTGTTAGCTAAAACTACTAATAAGAACTTATTAACAAGAAAAACTACTAACAAGAAAGCACACTAAACACAACAAATATATACAACACCCCACACTTAAATCATGCAGTGTCCTCAGTGCATCACATATAGACAAAACAAGAAATAAAAGTAAGGTGTAAGAAAATCCCTGGTCCACTAGTGTCGACATCTTTTCCATTGCTCTCGCTTTCATGCTCCTTCGAGCACATGTTTTAATCACTTTATGCCTCCACTTTGAACTTATGAATTGAAATCCAATTTGTGATTCTGCTCTACGATCATGCTCATGGGGTGGTGGAACAAGTCTTCCTGGCCCAATAAAACCATGTAATAATATGTGTTTCTTGGCTTTTCGACAAAATGTATACTCCCTACTTTCTGGCAGGAAGAATTCAAGAATGTAGGCATCTTGTTCTTTGTCTCTCAGCTCATCAGGTGGTTCGGATAACTCTATTTGCATATCTTCATCCAAACACAAAGTGAAAAAATGGTTGGAGTGTGTACCAACATCATCAACACTGATGACACTAGATTCAACCAAGTATGTATCATCGACGTCCTTGGTTAAAATCTAGTATCTTTTCTACTACATCAGCATCCTCCGATTTCATTTCTAACTTGGGTGGTTCTTCACTAGATAGCTCGGCCAGCGGGTTCTCACTTTTCTCTAAATGTAATGAATCAAACTCAAGAGCATGTTTCCACTCCTCTTTTTCCTCAAGTGCTAACACCAATCTGCTAGTTCTTCACCGTTCATATTATCCATTCACAGTATCAATAAGAGAGCAGTTGGCGAACTCACTCGGTCGCCTCATAGACTTCTGCACGTTGAAAGTGATTTCTTCATCATTGAGCCTCCTCTTAAGTTCACCAGTCTCGCAATCAATAAGAGCTCTGCCTGTGGCGAAAAATGGCCTTACCAAGATTATGGGAATTTCCTCATCTAACTTGCAGTCTAATATCACAAAATCAGCAGGAAATACAAACTTCCCCACTTACTCCAAGACATCATCCAGAATACCTGACGGTCTCTTCACCGTCCTATCAGCAAGTTGCAACAGCATGAAGGTGGGCCTGGCTCAACCAATCCCCAGTCTTTTATATATGGCCAGCGGCATCAAATTAATGCTGGCCCCCAAGTCACACAGAGCTTTGGTGAAAGAGAAGTTGCCAATAGTACAAGGAATTCTAAAACTCCCTGGGTCAGACAACTTTTCAGCAAAAGGATGTATCACCACCGCACTACAAGTCTGAGTAAGGGTGACAGTAGCCAGATCTTGGAAGTCTACTTTTCTGGACATTAATTCCTTCATCATTTTAGCACACCCATGCATTTCTTTCAATGCATCAATCAATGGAATATTTACCTGTATCTTCTTCAGCATGTCCAAGAACTTCTTGTACTGTTCATCCTTTTGGTATTTAGCCAGCCTCTGAGGGAATGGAGCCGACAATCTCTTTTTCCCAGTGATTTGGGGATTTTCTTTCTCAGCCACCACCTCAACTACCGGCTTCTGAGTCATCTCCACTTCTTTTCAGTCTCACTCTGTGCATTAGGTTGTTCTTCACTAGGTTGCACTGTTGCATTGGTCAAGTTTGTTGAATCATCAAGTTCACTCGGCATGGGTACCAGTGTCTCAGCTTGTCTGCTTTCATGAGCTCTTTCCAGTTCCAAATTTAATTCTCTGCCACTACGAAGAGTCACTGCCATCAGCTGCCTTGGGACCTGATCAATAGGATTTACCTGAGTATCTGCAGGTAAAGTTCCAGGCGGAAGATTGTGCACTGCCATAGATATCTGGCCCAACTGTACTTCAATATTTTTAATAGCTGCATCATGTACATCTACTCTCTCACTGATTTTGGCATTTGACCCAATTACCTGCTGCATCATAGCTTCTAACATGGCAAACCCATCTTCTTGCCTTCACTCTTGTTGTTGCTGAGGAGGGTAGTAGGCTTGTTGTTGATTATGATGATTATAACCCTGTGGCCTCTGATACGGTGCTGCATTACCTTGTGGTCCCCTGACACCCATATTTCCACTATTCTGCTGTTTGTGAGGTGGCCTGTATGGTTGAAGTTGCTGACCCCAGTTCTGCCCCCCTTGTCTCTGGCTTCCATAATTTGACACATAATTCATATTTTCTGGATAAGGAGGGTGATGAAATTCTGTATTCCAGTGATTACCAAGTGCTTGACTAATGCAAGATGTGCATAAGCCCCATTGGTTGTGTCAACAATGTGTACATGTTGTTTTATTCCCGATTCTTCATTTGTGTTATCAAGGTGGCCACATTCTCTGCCATGGTATTAGATGGATTGAATGGCACTGAATGAACTACAGGAATAATGGGTGCATTCCTTGTTGTCCATCCTGAATTCTGTGTAATTTTATCAAGTAATATTTGACTCTTTCTCCACGTTTTGCTCAGGAATGCTCCACCAGCCGAAGCATCAAAATTTGCTTTCACAGTATCAGCCAAACCCATGTAGAAATGCTTCCCCAACATTTGCTCTGGAATGCCATGATGCTGACAGATAACCAGCATACTCTTAAATCTTTCCCATGTCTTGTAGTGTTTCAACTTGTTCCTGTCTGAAGCTCAAGATTTCATCAATTTGTTGGGCAGTCTTGTTGGGTGGGTGAAACTTGTTCACGAATTGCTTGACTAACTCCTCCCATGTGGTAATGGAATTGATGGGGAGTGAGTTTAGCCAAGTTTGGGCAGCACCATTCACCGAGGATGGAAACAAAAACAATTTTATTGCCTCCTGAGTAACGTTAGGTTGTCTTTGTGTTTTGCAGATTGACAGGAAGTTTTTCAAGTGCTGCTGGGGGTCTTCAATGTATGACCCTGAAAATAGTCCTTTGTTCTGCAATAGGTGCAGCATATTATTTGTGATTTGAAAGGACTCGACCTGTATCTGAGGAACCAGTATTGCTGTGGCCAAATTCTCAGCTGTGGGTTGTGCCCAGTCATATAAAGGAGCCTCTGCCCCTATTTTAGAGACTGGGTCTACCACATCATCCCCATGATTATTCCGGTTGTATGGATCTTCCATGTCGGTTTCAATTTGTGGTTGATGTTTGCTTTTCCGGTTGGTTCAGTTTATGGTCCTGAAAAATTTCTCGGGGTCTTATAAGGCTTCAATTACTTCAGCAGTCCTCGATGAGTTTCTAGGCATGCGCCAAAATTTGATCACGCTCAACTATGTCTTGTAAAAGACTAAGCGGGCGTTACAAATATAATCCAGGGTATTACGCCCCGGAGTCGATCCCACAGGGAATTTACGTATCAATTAAGCCGTCAGAATACTAATCTTTTACTTAATCAATTTTTTCAAGACTTTTGAATATCAATTGATGATGTTTACTAAATCTAATAACAAAATAATAAACTAGCAATTAACTAACAATATAATGTAAACAATGATAATAAAGGTCTAAGGCTATGGTTTCCCCCGTTAGGGAATTCTTTCTCGGATATTTCTTATAGTTTAATTAGTTATCTCTATCAATCATGAACGCTCTATCTACCATAAATCTCTCTCAAGTAATTATGATAATTTACTAGACGCACTCTCTCAAGTTACGCTAGCTAGATTGCATTATAATTCACTTTAGATTGCACCCGATGTATCGTTATTTATAATCCAACTTCTACACCCTCGGTTATGACTTTCGTCTATACTCTAGGAGTGGTGTTGTTCAACAATTACCTAAATATGCATTCTCTCTCAAGTATATACATACTAAATAGGCACAACTAATTGATGGCCATTCAATTAACTACAACAAGAACATAGTTGAACAAATAGAGATTAATCAACCAAAATATATTAATATCACAACAAATTCATCCCCAACGGGTTCTACCAAAACCCTAGATTAAATTTAGCTACTCATGTTCATAAGAATCAAACACAAAATAAATTGCATAATTGAACTACAAAACAATGAATAAAAGATGTAGAAATCAATGTTTTGTTACTTCAATGGTTTTCTCTCCTTGAATCCTTCGAATGCCTTCCGAATCCCTTCAAGTTATGTTTTTGGGGTCTATTTATATGTTTAGGGCGAACCCTAACCGTGTAGGAGACTTCTATTTCAACCGGGAAACACTTAAACTCGTCAAAACTCGGAATTGACCGAACCTGGGACCCCAGGCGTTTTGGCTCAAACGCCACCCTAAGGCCAGGCAGGCCTGGCGTTTGGGCCCTAACGCCCCCCTAACGCCAGGGGCTGCCTGTCTTTATGGGGAAAACTCCCCCCTAACACCAAGGGCTTCCTGGCTTTAGGGGGCAAATGCCCGGCTATCGCCCGGGTGTTTCCTTTTCGACCCTTAAGCGTATTTTTGACGTATTTGCATCCCTTTAGCTCCGTTTCCATCTCCAATTCACCTACACATGAAATAAACTCCATTAAGCACATAAAAAGTGTATTTTTATAATTAACGCACATAAAATGTAAGGCATATAACATATTAAAGTATGAATTCTAGCCTCGCATCAGTTAGCAAAGTCTAGAAAAATTAAAGTTCCTAAGTTTGGTTCTTGGGGTTTTGAGGTGTGATTTTGAGTTTTAACATTGTTTTGGGTGTTCCAAAGTCTACAGTGAGGATGTATTATGATTTGGGACTTGTGGTATATTTGGACGAGGGCTCGGGTAGGCCCAGGGGCCTCCCAGGCACCCAACGAGGCTGAAAACCAGCTAAAATAATTGCTGGTGCACCTGTTCTGGTGTGACCGCATGAGAGGTTTCCCAGTCGCAGGTGCGGGACCGCTACTGCGGTCCCAAGCGTCGCAGGTGCGACCCCAGGTGAGGTCCCCCTTTTCTCGCAGGTGCGGACACAAGTCCGCGGGAGCAGAACCGCTGGTGCGGTCATCCCTCCGTAGGTGCGAACCCAGCCCCACTCACCCAGCTTTCGCAGGTGTGAGCCCCAGCTCGCAGGCGCGAGACCGCAGGTGCATCCCTCGAGCCGCAGGTGCGGAAACCCAGTAGGCCAGGTAGTGCGTTTCCTTTAAAACACGGGATTTCACCCCTTTCTTTCATTTTCCACCACCATTAGAGACTTGGGAGCTTGGGGAAAGAGGTTCCACGACCTAACTGCTAAAGAGTTAAGTAAATTCCACTCTAACACTAGTTTCAAACATGAATTACTAATTAAACCCCCTACTAAATCATTGGAAATCAAGAGTTGGGTAGTAAATTTAGGGTTTTTGAGAAATTGGTGAATTACCCATATATTGCCATGAATTCAAGTAGAAACCACATAATAACGATCCTTAGGCTATGGGTAAGTGATTCCTTCGAGAGTTTTCAGAATTTGAGCATGCGGGCCCGGGGTTGAATTTGGGAATTCTTCAAGAATGTTGAATTATTGAATAAATAGGATAATTCCCCTACTTTGAGCATGCATTGATATCATTGTACCATATTTGGCTAGTTGCGAGTCCTCAGGTGTAGAGTTCGATGTTCTGGCGCATCCTTGGTCCGAGGGGTAGATTCGACACGAGGTGAGTCTCCTTTCTAACCTTTTAAGAGGGAATGGTCCCCATAGGTGTTATATAAGTTGTGGTAAATTGTTTTTGGGGCTACGTGCGTACAAAGTGACGAGAGTACGTACGTAGCGACTATCATGCTATGTCGGGTACTTTTAGGGCTCACAAACATGTTTCTATGTGCCTTATATGTATCTTTAGGTGTTATTTGAGCTGCCTATTACTTTTGAATTGATATGGAAATATGGAAAGTTGCATTTGAATTCCCAGTTGAATAATCCTTGTTAAAAGTATAGCCCCTACTAAGCTTATAGATAACTTCGGTATGTGCATGTATATATATGAGAGTCAGCACTCGAGTCGCAGGTATGATTCGCGATCGAGGGAAGCTTTATGATATTCAGTATAAGTGTGTCAGCACTCGAATCGCAGGTATGATTCGCGTCGAGGGAAGCTTTATGATAATCAGTATAAGTGTGTCAGCACTCGAATCGTAGGCATGATTCACGATCAAGGGGAGCTTTATGGTAATTTGGTATAAATGTGTCAGCACCCGAGTCGCAGGTATGATTCGCGAGCGGGGGAAGCTCTACGACTTCTCAGTGATTAGATATTCCTTAGACTCCGGCCGGTTGTCTTACCCTTGTGTGCGCTTGGCTATTTGGTACTGTTTTCATTGATATTGACTTGACAGATATTTAGGGGAAAAGGAACGTGTACATTGTTGCTTATTTTCATTAGTTTTTCCTGGATTTCTGCACCTTATAGGTATCTGTTGCTTATTGTCTCACATGTCTACTGCATTTTATTATATCCTGTTTGGTATTATTGCCGTTGGACCTTAGTGAGTGTCTAGTCGACCTCTCGTCACTACCTCTTCGAGGTTAGGCAGGATACTCACTGGGTACATATATATATTTATGTACTCATGCTGCACTTCTGTACTTAATTGTACAGGTTCTGAGGCTGGTGCTTTTGGTTATCCGACAAGAGCTTGACGTATATTCTGGACATGAATCCACGGTGAGCTGCCTCCCTTGGCGAATCTCAGCAGTGCTATAGGGTTATCTTTTGTTCATTTCTGCCTACATCTCTCAGACAGCAGTACAACTTGTATAATTTTTTGTATATCCTACTAGTTCGCATGTTGACTTGTGACACTAGTTCCTGGCACGCACATAGTAGACCCTTTATTTTGGGACTGTATATATTGGATCATGATCATTGTGGCTGTAATTACTTAAGTTGATTATGTTTCCGCTTTTATTTAAATGATCTAAGCTTAAAACTTTGGGAATATATGGGGTTGGTATGTCAAAAAAGGATAATCTCACTAGTAAACAATTGTTGGCTTGCCTGACTCCGGTGTTGGGCGCCATCACGGCCTGTGTTGGATTTTGGGTCGTGACAAAATTAGGACTCCTATCCTAAAGGGAGGTTCTAGGAAGACCCTCGGGTTTTAAAGGTTAAAGTTCTAGGGCGACAGATAACAAAACAGGTAGGACTGCACATAAGGAAAGAACATGGAAAGCAATTAATGGGCTCAAGTATACATCCACATATATTGCACATACACATCATGCCTCATACACAAATTTGGGTCCAGTTTCAGTTCCTACGCATGATATCTAAATGACAATAGCAGGATCAGATTTGTCATAACTCAGAGAGGGAGTCCTAGTCAGGCTTGCCTACTGATTTTAGCATGCTGGTAGTTAAACATGACCACAAAGACAGATCTAGTTTTATTCCTTGTAACTGATTTCCTAAGGCTTGCCTAAGTGTAAAATAACATGCAGCAGTTGTACAACTTTGTTAAAAAGGTTTCAGATTATCATTCCTAATAACATGTGATTCTAAGTGTTTACCAAAGACCGATTTCCAGCTTATTAGAACAGGGATTGTTTTAGACATGTATATTTAAACTAGTTGTGATTTCAGTAAGTATGACCTTAAGGCATGATTTCTAATGCAGCATGATAACTTAAATATGATTTTTGTAAATGAATGCAATATCACAACATTATGCACAACTTCAGGAATAGCACAGGTGACAGATTTTAATCGTTGTCTACCTAGGATAGGATCTCTACGTGTATAGCATGATTGCATAATTGCATAATTGTTAACACATTTGTTCTAAGGCATGATCTAGAATACATTTTTCCAGAATGCATGGACAGAATCAAATGGTAACTGTTTTTGTTGTTATTACCGATCCTATGAAAAGGATTTCTAACTGAAGGCAAGGAGTGATGACATACTGAAATAAAAGAAGATGTATGGACCTTAGTGACATGGTATCTAAATGCATGGCATACTTGATTCCTAGACATGGTTACTAGTGCGCATAT
>ML354192.1:0-14300 GCA_005239505.1 Nicotiana paniculata | reverse complement strand
TCATGCGATTCGGTACCGGCCACGTACCAACGTGTCCGGCCTGGACCATGGAAGGCGATAATGGAGGTACGACTTGGCGGAATTCTAGTTTGATTGCCATAAAATTTCAAAAAATGTAACTTGATCCTTTTGAAGAGTTGGTTATGGTTTCTTGGGTTGTATTTGATGTTATGGACAAATATCATGTTATCCGGTACCGTATCCATACCAAGGCGTCCGACCTGGACCATGGATGGCGATAATACAGGCACAACTGGCTGAATTCCAGTTTAATTGCCATAAAATGCCAAAAAATATAACTTGATCATTTCAAAGTTTTGGTTATGGTTCCTAGGGTCATATTTGATGTCCCAGACAAATATCATGCGATTCAGTACCGGCTACGTACCACGACGTCCGGCCGGGACCATGGCAGGCGATAATACAAGCACGACTTGGCGGAATTCTAGTTTAATTGCCATAAAATGCCAAAAAATGTAACTTGCTCATTTCGAAGCGTTGGTTATGGTTACTTGGGTCATATTTAAGGTCACGGACAAATATCATGCGACCTGGTACTGGCTCCGTACCAAGGCGTCCGCNAGGCATCCGGCCTGGACCATGGCAGGCGATAATACATGCACGACTTACGGAATTCCCGTTTAATTGCCATAAAACGCCAAAAAATGTAACTTGATCATTTCAAAGCGTTGGTTATGGTTCTGTGGGTCGTATTTGATGTCTTGGAGAAATATCATGCGATCCGGTACCGTCTCTGTACCAAGGCGTTCGGCCTGGACCATGGAAGGCGATAATACATGCACGACTGTCGAAATTCCAATTTAATTGCCATAAAATGCCAAAAATGTAACTTTATCATTTCAATGCGTTAGTTATGGTTCTGTGGGCCGTATTTGATGTTCTGGAGAAATATCATGCGATCCGGTTATGTCTTTGTACCAAAGCGTCCGGTCTGGACCATGGTAGGCGATAATAGAGGCACGACTAGCGGAATTCCAGTTTAATTGCCATAAAATGCAGAAAAATGTAACTTGATCATTTCGAAGCGTTGGTTATGGTTCCTTGGGTCGTTTTATATGTCCAGGACAAATATCATGTGATCCGGTACCGACTCCGTACCAAAGTGTCCGGCCTGGACTATGGCAGGCACTAATACAGGCACGACTTGCGGAATTCAAGTTTAATTTCCATAAAATGCCAAAAAATGTAACTTGCTCATTTTGCAGCGTTGGTTATGGTTCCTTGGGTCATAAATGTCACGGACAAATATCATGTGAACCGGTACCGGCTCAGTACCAAGGCGTCCGGCCTGGACTATGGCAGGCGATAATACAGGCACGACTGGCGAAATTCCAGTTTAATTGCCATAAAATGCCAAAAATGTAACTTGATCATCCGAAGCGTTGTTTATGGTTCTTTGGGTCATATTTGATATCCCGGACAAATATCATGTGATCCAGTACCGGCCCCGTACCCAGGCGTCCGACCTGGACCATGGCAGGCGATAATACATGCACGACTGACGGAATTCAAGTTTAATTGCCATAAAATGCCAAAAAATGTAACTTGATCATTTCAAAGTGTTGGTTATGGTTCTCTGCATCGTATTTGATGTCCTGGAGAAATATCATGCGATCCAGTACCGTCTCTGTACCAAGGCGTCCAGCCTGGACCATGGCAGGCGAAAATACATGCACGACTGTCGGAGTTCCAGTTTAATTGCCATAAAATGCCAAAAAATATAACTTGATCATTTCAAAGCGTTGGTTATGGTTCTGTGGGTCGTATTTGATGTCCTGGAGATATATCATGTGATCCGATACCGTCTTTGTACCTAGGCGTCCGGCCTGGACCATGGCAGGCGATAATAGAGGCACGACTAGCGATTTTTCCAGTTTAATTGCCATAAAATGCAAAAAAATGTAACTTGATCATTTCGAATCATTGTTTATGGTTCCTTGGGCCGTATTAGATGTCCAGGAAAAATATCATGCGATCCGATACCGGCTCCATACCAAGACATCCGGTCTGGACCATGGCAGGCGCTAATACAGGCACGACTGGCGAAATTCAAATTTAATTTCCATAAAATTCCAAAAAATGTAATTTGATCATTTTGAAGCGTTGGTTATGGTTCCTTGGGACATATTTAATGTCCCAGAAAAATATTATGTGACCCGGTACCGGCTTCGTACCAAGGCGTCCGAGCTGGACCATGGCAGGCGATAATACAGGCACGACTGGCGGAATTCTAGTTTAATTTCCATAAAATGCCAAAAAATGTAACTTGATCATTTCGAAGCTATGGTTATGGTTCCTTGGGAAATATTTAATGTCCCGGAAAAATATGATGTGACCCGGTACCGGCTTCGTACCAAGGCGTCCGACCTGGACCATGGCAAGCGATAATACAGACACGACTGGCGGAATTCTAGTTTAATTTCCATAAAATGCCAAAAAATGTAACTTGATCATTTCGAAGCGTTGGTTATGGTTCCTTGGGTCATATTTCATATCCCGGAATAATATCATGCGACCCGGTAGCGGCTTCGTACCTAGGTGTCCGGCCTGGACCATGGCAGGCGATAATAAAGGCACGACTGTCGGAATTCCAATTTAATTGACATAAAATGCCAAAAAATCTAAATTGATCATTTCGAAGCGTTGGTTATGGTTCCTTGGGTTATATTTAATGTCCCGCACAAATATCATGCGACCTAGTACCATCTCCGTACCAAGGCGTCCTGCTCGGACCATGGCAGGCGATAATACAAGCACGACTGGCGGAATTCCAGTTTAATTGCCATAAAATGCCAAAAAATGTAACTTGATAATTTCAAAGCGTTGGTTATGGTTATGTGGGTCATATTTGATGTCCTGGAGATATATCATGTGATCTGATACCGTCTTTGTACCTAGGCGTCCGGCCAGGACCATGGCAAGCGATAATAGAGGCACGACTAGCGATTTTTCCAGTTTAATTGCCATAAAATGCAAAGAAATGTAACTTGATCATTTCGAATCATTGGTTATGGTTCCTTGGGCCGTATTAGATTTCCAGGACAAATATCATGCGACCCGGTACCGGCTCCGTACCAAGGCGTCCGACCTGGACCATGGTAGGCGATAATACAGGCACGACCGTCGGAATTCTAGTTTAATTGTCATAAAATGCCAATAAATATAACTTGCTCATTTCAAAGCGTTGGTTATGGTTCCTTGGGTCATATTTTATATCACGGAAAAATATCATGCGATCCGATACCGGCTCCGTACCAAGGAGTCCGGCGTGGACCATTGTAGGTGATAATACAAGCACGACTGACGGAATTCCAGTTTAATTACCATAAAATGCCAAAAAATGTAACTTGATCATTTCGAATCATTGGTTATGGTTCCTTGGGTCATATTTGACGTCCCGGAAAAATATCATGTGATCCGGTAACGGCTCTGTACCAAGGCGTCCGGCCTGGACCATAACAGGCGATAATACAGACACTACTAGCGAAATTAAAGTTTAATTGCCACAAAATGCCAAAACATGTAACATGATCATTTTGAAGCGTTGGTTATGGTTCCTTGTGTTGTATTTGATTTCTCGGACAAATATCATGAGATTCGGTACCGGCTTCTTATCAAGGATTCCGAACGGGACGATGGCAGGTGAAATACAGGCATGACTGGCGCAATTCCAGTTTAATTGCCATAAAATGCAAAAAAAATGTCACTTGATCATTTCGAAGTTTTGGTTATGGTTCCTTGGGTCATATTTACTAACCCAGACAAATATCATGCGACCCGGTACCGGCTCCGTACCAAGGCGTCCGGCCTGGACAATGGCAGGCGATAATACATGCACGAGTGACAGAATTTAAGTTTAATTGCCATATAATGCCAAAAAATGTAACTTGATCATTTCGAAGAGTTGGTTATTGTTACTTTGGTTGTATTTGATGTCCCGAAAAAATATCATGCGATCCGGTACCGGCTCCATACCAAGGCGTTCGGCCTGGACCATGGATGGCGATAATACAGGCACGACTGGCGGAATTCCAGTTTAATTGCCATAGAATGCCAAAAAATTTAACTTGATCATTTCGAAGCATTGGTTATGGTTCCTTGGGTCATATTTGATATCCCGGACAAACATTATGTGATCCGGTAGTGGCTCCGTACCAAGGCGTCCGGCCTGGACCATGGCAGGCGATAATACAAGCACGACTTGGCGAAATTCCAGTTTAATTGCCATAAAATTCCAAAAAATGTAACTTGATCATTTCGAAGAGTTGGTTATGGTTCCTCTGATTGTATTTGATGTCCCGGAAAAATATCATGCGATCCGGTGCCGGCTCCATTCCAAGGCGTGCGGCCTGGACCATGGATGCTGATAATACAGTCACGACTGGAGAAATTCCAGTTTAATTTCCATAAAATGCCAAAAAATGTAACTTGATCATTTCGAAGCGTCGGTTATGGTTCCTTTGGTCATATTTAATGTTCCAAACAAATATCATGCGACCCGGTACCGGCTCCGTACCAAGGCGTCCGGCCTGGACCATGGCAGCCGATAATACATGCACGACTGGCGAAATCCTAGTTATATTGCCATAAAATGCCAAAAAATGTAACTTGATCATTTCGAAGCGTCGGTTATGGTTCCTTTGGTCATATTTAATGTTCCAAACAAATATCATGCGACCCGGTACCGGCTCCGTACCAAGGCGTCCGGCCTGGACCATGGCAGCCGATAATACATGCACGACTGGCGAAATCCTAGTTATATTGCCATAAAATGCCAAAAAATGTAACTTGATCATTTCGAAGCGTCGGTTATGGTTCCTTTGGTCATATTTAATGTTCCAAACAAATATCATGCGACCCGGTACCGGCTCCGTACCAAGGCGTCCGGCCTGGACCATGGCAGCCGATAATACATGCACGACTGGCGAAATCCTAGTTATATTGCCATAAAATGCCAAAAAATGTAACTTGATCATTTCGAAGCGTTGGTTATGGTTTCTTGGGTCATATTTGATATCCCGGACAAATATCATGTGACCCGGTACCGGCTCCGTACCAAGGCGTCCGACCTGGACCATGGCAGGCGATAATACAGGCACGACTGGCGAAATCCCAATTTAATTGCCATAAAATGCCAATAAATGTAACTTGATCATTTCGAAGCGTTGGTTATGGTTTCTTGGGTCATATTTGATATCCCGAAGAAATATCATGAGATCCGGTACCGGCTCCGTACCAAGGCATCTGGCCTGGACCATGGTAGGCGATAATACAGGCACGACTGCCAGAATTCCAGTTTAATTGCCATAAAATGACAAAAAATGTAATTTGATCATCTCGAAGCATTGGTTATGGTTCCTTGGGTCGTATTTAATGTCCTGGAGAAATATCATGTTATCCGGTAACGGCTCCGTACCAAGGCGTCCGGCCTGGACCATGGCAGGCGATAATTAGGAACTAGAGGTATTCCAGTTTAATTGCCATAAAATACCAAACAAATGTAACTTGATCATTTCGAAGCGTTGGTGATGGTTCCTTGGGTCGTATTTGGTGTCCCAGACAAATATGATGATATCCGGTACCGGCTCCATACCAAGGCGTCCGGCTTGGACCATGGCAGGCGATAATACAGGCACGATTGGCGGAATTCCTGTTTAATTTCCATAAAATGCCAAAAAATGTAACTTGATCATTTCGAAGCGTTGGTTATGGTTCCTTGGGTCATATTTCATATCTAGGACAAATATCATGTTACCCGGTACCGGCTCCGTACCAAGGCGTACGACCTGGACCAGGGCAGGCGATAATACAGGCACGACTGTCGGAATTCTAGTTTGATTGTCATAAAAAACCAATAAATGTAACTTTATCATTTAAAAGAATTGGTTATAGTTCCTTGGGTGATATTTGATATCACGAACAAATATCATGCGATCCGATACCGGCTTCATACCAAAGCATCCGGCGTGGACCATGACAGGCGATAGTACAAGCACGACTGGCGGAATTCCAGATTAATTGTCATAAAATGCCAAAAAACATAACTTGATCATTTCGAAGTGTTGGTTATGGTTCCTTGTGGGTATTTGATGTCCCGGAGAAATATCATGCGATCCGGTACTGGCTCTGTACCAAGGAGTCCGGTTGCCATAAAATGCCAAAAAATGTAACTTGATCACTTCGAAGCGTTGGTTATGGTTCCTTGGGTCGTATTTGATGTCCAGGAATAATATCATGTGATCCGCTACCTGCCCCGTACCAAGGCGTCCGGCCTAGACTGTGGCAAGCACTAATACAGGCATGACTGGCGAAATTCCATTTTAATTGCCATTGAATGCAAAAAAATGTAACTTGATCATTTCAAAGCGTTGGATATGGTTCCTCGGGTCATATTTGATATCCCGGACAAATATCATGCGATCCGGCACTGGATCTGTACCAAGGCATCTGGCCTGGACCATGGCAGGCGATAATAAATGCACGACTGACAGAATTCCAGTTTACTTGCCATAAAATGCCAAAAAATGTAACTTGATCATTGCGAAGCGTTGGTTATGGTTCCTTGGGTCGTATTTGATGTCCCGAATAAATATCATGAGATCCGGTACCGGATCCGTACCAAGGCGTCCGGCCTGGACCATGGCAGGCGATAATACAGGCACGACTGCCAGAATTCCAGTTTAATTGCCATAAAATGCCAAAAATGTAATTTCCTCATTTCGAAGCATTGGTTATGGTTCCTTGGGTCGTATTTGATGTCCTGGAGAAATATCATGTGATCCGGTTACGGCTCCGTACCAAGGCTTATGGCCTAGAGCATTGCAGGCAATAATATAGGCACGACTAGCAGAATTCCAGTTTAATTGTGATAAAATACCAAAAAATGTAACTTGATCATTTCGAAGTGTTGGCTATGGTGCCTTGGGTCGTATTTGATGTCCTGGATATATATCATATGATCCTCTACCGGCTCCATACCAAGGCGTCCAGCCTAGACTATGTCAGGCAATAATACAGGCACGGCTGGCAGAATTCCAGTTTAATTGCCATAAAATGCCAAAAAATGTAACTTGATCATTTCAAAGTTTTGGTTATGGTTCCTGGGGTCATATTTGATATCCCATACAAATATCATGTGATTCGGTACCTGCTACGTACCACGGCGTCCGGCCTGGACCATGGCAGGCGATAATACAAGCACGACTTGGCGGAATTCCAGTGTAATTGCCATAAAATGCCAAAAAATGTATCTTGATCATTTCGAAGAGTTGGTTATGGTTCTTGTGGTTGTATTTGATGTTCCAGAAAAATATCATGTGATCCGGTGCCAGCTCCATACCAAGGCATCCGGCCTGGACCATGGATGGCGATAATACAGGCACGACTGGCGAAATTCCAGTTTAATTTCCATAAAATGCAAAAAAATGTAACTTGATCATTTCAAAGCACTGTTTATGGTTCCTTAGGTCATATTTTATGTCCCGGACAAATATCATGTGACCCGGTACCGGCTCCGAACCAAGGCGTCCGGCCTGGACCATGGCAGGCGATAATACAGGCACGACTGGCGAAATTCCAGTTTAATTGCCATAAAATGCTAAAAAAGTTTAACTGGATCATTTCGAAGTGTTGGTTATGGTTCCTTGGGTCGTATTTGATGTCCTGGACAAATATCATATGATCCGGTACCAGCTCCGTACCAAGGTGTCCAGCCTTGACCATGGCAGGCCATAATACATGCACGACTAGCGAAATTCCAGTTTAATTTCTATAAAATGCCAAAAAATGTAATTTGATCATTTCTAAGCGTTGGTTATGGTTCTGTGGGTCGTATTTGATGTCCTGGAGAAATATCATGAAATCCGGTACCGGTTCTGTACCAAGGCGTCCGGCCTGGACCATGGCAGGCGATAATAGAGGCTCGACTGGCGAAATTCCAGTTTAACTGCCGTAAAATACTAAAAATGTAACTTGATCATTTCAAAGTGTTGGTTATGTTTCCTTGGGTCGTATTTGATGTTCAGGACAAATATCATGTGATCCAGTATCGGCTCCGTACGAAGGCGTCCGGCCTGGACCATGGCATGCGCTAATACACGCACGATGGCGAAATTCCAGTTTAATAACCATAAAATGCAAAAAAATGTAACTTGATCATTTCGAAGCGTTGGTTATTGTTCCTTGGGTCATATTTAATGTCCTGGACAAATATCATGTGACGCGGTACCGGCTCCGTACCAAGGCGTCCGGCCTGGACCATGGAAGGCGATAATACAGGCACGACTGGCGGAATTCCAGTTTAATTGCCATAAAATGCCAAAAATTTAACTTGATCATTTCAAAGCGTTGGTTATGGTTCCTTGGGTCATATTTCATATCGCGGACAAATATCATGCAACCTGGTACCGACTCCTTACCAAGGCGTCCGGCCTAGACCATGGCAGGTGATAATAAAGGCACGACTGTCGGAATACCAGTTTAATTGCCAAAAAATGCCAAAAAATGTAACTTGATCATTTCAAAGCGTTGGTTATTTTTCCTTGGGTCATATTTAATATCCTGGAAAAAATACCATGTGATCTGGTACTTACTCCATACCAAGGCGTCCGACCTGGACCATGGTAGGCAATAATACATGCACGACTGACGGAATTCCAGTTTAATTGCCATAAAATGCCAAAAAATGTAACTTGATCATTTCGAAGCGTTGGTTATGGTTCCTTGGGTCGTATTTGATGTCCCAAAAAAATATCATGTGATCCGGTAACGGCTCCGTACCAAGTAGTCTGACCTGGACCACGGTAAGTGATAATACAGGCATGACTGGCGCAATTCCAGTTTAATTGCCATAAAATGCCAAAAAAGTAACTTGATCCTTTCGAAGTGTTGGTTATGGTTCCTTGGGTCATATTTGATGTACCGGACAAATATCATGAGATTAGGTACCGGCTACTTACCACGACGTCCGGCCTGGACCATGGCAGGAGATAATAGAGGCACGACTTGGCGAAATTCCATTTTAATTTCCATAAAATGCGAAAAAATCTAACTTGATCATTTTGAAGCGTTGGTTATGGTTCCTTGGGTCATGTTTAATGTCCCGGACAAATATCATGTGACCCGATACCGGCTCCGTACCAAGGCGTCCGACCTGGACCATGGTAGGCGATAATACACGCACGACTGGCGGAATTTCTAGTTAATTGCCATAAAATGCCAAAAAATGTAACTTGATCATTTCAAAGCGTTGGTTATGGTTCCTTGGTTCATATTTGATATCCTTGACAAATATCATACGATCCGTTACTGGCTCGGTACCAAGGAGTCTGGTTGCCATAAAATGCCAAAAAATGTAACTTGATCATTTCGAAGCGTTGGTTATTGTTCCTTGGGTCGTATTTGATGTCCCGAAAAAATATCAGGAGATCCGGTACCATATCCGTACCAAGGCGTCTGGCCTGGACCATGGCCGGCGATAATACAAGCACGACTGGCGGAATTCCAGTTGAATTGCCATAAAATGCCAAAAAATGTAATTAGATCACTTCGAAGCATTGGTTATGGTTCCTTGGGTAGTATTTAATGTCCTGGAGAAATATCATGTGATTCGGTACCAGCTCCGTACCAAGGCGTCCAGACTGGACCATGGCAGGCGGTAATAGAGGTACGACTGGCGGAATTCCAGTTTAATTGCCATAAAATGCCAAAAAATATAAGTTGACCATTTAGAAGCGTTGGTTATGGTTCCTTAGGTCGTATTTGTTCTCTCGAAGAAATATCATGTGATCCGGTACCGGCACCGTACCAAGGCGTCCGACCTGTACTATTGTAGGCAATAATACAGGCACGACTGGCAAAATTCCAGTTTAATTGCCAAAAAATTTCAAAAAATGTAACTTGATCATTTTGAAGCATTGGTTATGAATCTTGGGGTGTATTTGATGTCCCGGAAAAATATCATGCGATTCGGTACCGGTTACGTACCAAGGCATCCGGACCATGGAAGGAGATAATGCAGGCACGACTTGGCGGAATTCTACTTTACTTGCCATAAAATGCCAAAAAATGTAACTTGATTCTTTATAAGAGTTGGTTATGGTTTCTTGGGTTGTATTTGATGTTCAGGACAAATTTCATGCGATCCAGTACCGGATCCATACCAAGGCATCCGGACTGGACCATGGCAGGCGGTAATGCACGCACGACTGGCGGAATTCCAGTTTAATTGCCATAAAATACCAAATAATATAACTTGATCATTTCGAAGTGTTGGTTATGGTTCCTTGGGTTGTATTTGATGTCCCGTAAAAATATCATGTGATCCGGTAACGGCTCTATAGCAAGTCGTTCGGCCTGGACCATGGCAGGCGATAATACAGGTACGACTAGCAGAATTCCAGTGTAATTGCCATAAAATGCCAAAAAAGTAACTTGCTCATTTCGAAGCGTTGGTTATGGTTCCTTGGGTCGTATTTGATGTCCCTGAAAAATATCATGTGATCTAGTAACTACTCCGTACCAAGGCGTCTGGCCTGGACCATGGCAGGCGATAGTACAGGCACGACTGGCGGAATTCTAGTTTAATTGCCATAAAACGGCAAAAAATGTAACTTGATCATTTCGAAGCGTTGGTTATGGTTCCTTGTGTCATATTTTATGTCTCGGACAAATATCATAAGATTTGGTACCAACTCCGTACCAAGTAGTCCGACCTGGACCACGACACGCGATAATACAGGCATAACTAGCGCAATTCCAGTTTAATTACCATAAAATCCCAAAAAATGTAACTTGATCCTTTCGAAGTGTTGGTTATGGTTCCTTGGGTCATATTTGATTTACCGGACAAATATCATGTGATTCAGTACCGGCTATGTACCACGGCGTCTGGCCTAGACCATGGCAGGCGATAATACAAGCACGACTTGGCGGAATTCCAAATTAATTGCCATAAAATGCCAAAAAATGTAACTTGATCATTTCGAAGAGTTGGTTATGGTTCCTTGGGTTGTATTTGATGTCCTGGAAAAATATCATGTGATCCGGTACCGGCACCATACCAAGGTTTCCGACCTGGACCATAGATGGCGATAATATAGGCACGACTGGCAAAATTCCAGCTTAATTGCAATAAAATGCCAAAAAATCTAACTTGATAATTTTGAAGCGTTGCTTATTTTTCCTTGGTCATCTTTAATATCCCGGACGAACTTCATGCGACCCGGTACCGGCTCCGTACCAAGGCGTCCGGCCTGGACCATGTCAGGCGATAATACAGGCACGACTGGCGGAATTCCAGTTTAATTGCCATAAAATCCCAAAAAATGTAACTTGATCATTTCGAAGCGTTTTTTATGGTTCCTTGGGTCATATTTGATATCCCTGGACCAATATCATGCGATCCGATACTGGCTTCATACCAAGGTGTCTGGTTGCCATAAAATGCCAAAAAGGTAACTTGATCATTTTGAAGCGTTGGTTATGGTTCCTTGGGTCATATTTGATATCCCTGGACCAATATCATGCGATCCGATACTGGCTTCATACCAAGGTGTCTGGTTGCCATAAAATGCCAAAAAATGTAACTTGATCATTTCGAAGAGTTGGTTATGGTTCCTTGGGTCGTATTTGATGTCCCAGACAAATATCATGATATACCGTACCAGTTCCGTACCAAGGCGTCCGGCCTGAACCATGGCAGGCGATAATATAGGCAGGACTGGCGGAATTCCAGTTTAATTGCCATAAAATGCCAAAAAATGTAAGTTGATCATTTCGAAGCGTTGGTTATGATTCCTTGGGTCGTATTTGTTGTCCTGGAGAACTATCATGTGATCCGGTACCGCCTCCGTACCAAGGCGTCTGACCTGAACTATGGTAGGCAATAATACTGGCACGACTGGCGGAATTCCATTTTAATTGTCATAAAATTCCAAAAAAATGTAACTTGATAATTTCGAATTGTTGGTTATGAATCCTTGGGTTGTATTTGATGTCCCGGAAAAATATCATGCGATTCAGTACCGGCTACATGCCAAGGCGTCCGTCCTGGACCATGGATGGTGATAATGCAGGCACGACTTGGCGGAATTCTACTTTAATTGCCATAAAATGCCAAAAAATGTAATTTGATCCTTTCGAAGAGTTGGTTATGGTTTCTTGGGTTGTATTTGATGTCCCAGACAAATATCATGCGATCCAGTACCGGATCCATACCAAGGCGTCCGGCCTGGACCATGGATGGCGATAATACAGGCACGACTGGCGGAATTCCAGTTTAATTGCCATAAAATGCCAAAAAATGTAACTTGATCATTTCGAAGCATTGGTTATGGTTACTTGGGTCATATTTCATATCCCGGACAAATATCATGCGACCCGGTACCGGCTCCTTACCAAGGCGTCCGGCCTATACCACGGCAGGCGATAATACAGGCACGACTGTCGGAATTCCAATTTAATTTCCATAAAATGCCAAAAAATTTAACTTGATCATTTCTAAGCATTGGTTATGGTTCCTTGGGTCGTAATTGATGTCCCGGAAAAATATCATGAGATCCGGTGCCGGCTCCTTACCAAGGCGTCCCTCCTGGAACATGGCAGGCGATAATACATGCACGACTTACGGAATTCCAGCTTAATTGCCATAAAATGCCAAAAAATGTAACTTGATCATTTTGAAGTGTTGGTTATGGTTCCTTGGGTCGTATTTGATGTCCCGGACAAATATCATGAGATCTGGTACCGGCTCCGTACCAAGGCGTCCCGCCTGGCCATGGCAGGCGATAATACAGGCACAACTGGTGGAATTCCAGTGTAATTTCCATAAAATGAAAAAAAAATGTAACTTGATCATTTCAAAGCGTTGTTTATGGTTCCTTGGGTCGTATTTGATGTCCAGTACAAATATCATGCTTTCCGGTATCGACTCCGTACCAAGGCGTCCAGTCTGGACCATGGCAGGCGATAATACAAGCACGACTAGCGTAATTCCAGTTTAATTGCCATAAAATGGCAAAAAATGTAACTAGATCATTTTGAAGCGCTGGTTATGTTCATTGGGTCGTATTTAATGTCCCAGAAAAATATCATGCAATCCTGTACCGGCTCCGTACCAAGGCGTCCGGCCTGGACCATGTCAGGCGATAATACAGGCACGATTTGTGAAATTTCAGTTTAATTGCCATAAAAACCCAAAAACTATAACATGATCATTTCGAAGCGTTGGTTATGGTTCCTTGGATCGTATTTGCGGTCATGGACAAATATCATGCGATCCGGTACTATCTCCGTACCAAGGAGTCTGGCCTGGACCATGTCAAGCGATAATACAGGTACGACTAGCGGAATTCCAGTTTAATTTCCATAAAATTCCAAAAAATGAAACTTGATCATTTTGAAGCATTGTTTATGGTTCCTTGGGTCGTATTTGATGTCCCGGACAAATATCATACTATCCGGTACCGGCTCCATACCAAGGCATCCAGTCTGGACCATGGCAGGCGATAATACAGGCACGACTGGCGGAATTCCAGTTTAGCTGCCATAAAATGCCAAAAGATATATCTTAATCATTCGAAGCATTGGTTATGGTTCCTTGGGTCCTATTTGATGTCCCGGAGAAATATCATGCGATCCGGTATCGGCTTCGTACCAAGGCGTCCGGCCTGGAGTATGGCAGGCGATAATACAGGCTCGACTGGTGGAGTTCCAGTTTAATTGCCATAAAATTCCAAAAAATGTGACTTGATCATTTCGAAAATTGGTTAAGGTTCCTTGGGTTGTATTTGATGTCTCTGAAAAATATCATGTGATTCGGTAGCGGCTACGTACCAAGGCGTCCAGCCTGGACCATGGCAGGCGATAATACAGGCACGGCTTGGCGGAATTCCAGTTTAATTGCCAAAAAATTCCAAAAAATGTAACTTGATCATTTCAAAGAGTTGGTTATGGTTTCTTGGGTTGTATTTGATGTCTCGGAAAAATACCATGCGGTTCGGTAACGGCTCCATACCAAGGTGTCCGACCAGGACCATGGCAGGCGATAATAAAGGCACGACTGGCGGAATTTTAGTTTAATTGCCATAAAATGACAAAAAATGTAACTTGATCATTTAAAGGCTTTGGTTATGGTTCCTTGGGTCCTATTTATTGTCCCGGACAAATATCATGCTATCTGATACCGTTTCCGTACCTAGGCGTCCATCCTGGACCATGGTGTCACACCTCCCTTTTTTATAAGCCCCAAGGGGATACGGGAGTTTTTCCACTTAAAGTGA
>MDKI01230603.1:0-19909 GCA_005239505.1 Nicotiana paniculata | reverse complement strand
TTCGACCTCTCGTCACTACCTCTCTGAGGTTAGGCGGGCGACTTACTGAGTACACATTTTTTTGTACTCATGCTACGTTTGCTGTGTATTTTTATTGCACAGGTACTTTCATAGCAATATGGCGGATTTGGAGACTTAGGCGAGCTACATCATCCGTAGGCGAACTGCAGCTGACAGAGTCTCTCTCGTACTGTATTTATTTTCATTTTAAATTTCCTAGTCCAATTTGTATTTCAGACAGGCTTTGTGATGATTGTATAAATTCTTAGAAGTTGCTCATCTACTCATGACACTGGGTTCTGGGATGCTTTGGGATATAATTGCTAAAATGGAATATTCAAACTATTGTTTTACTCAACAAGTTTTATTTAGTTAATATGTAATAAAGTGTAAGGAAATGCTTTTTTTTTCGTAAATGTTAAAACCGGAAATTACTTCAATTAATTAATGATTGGCTTGCCTGACAATGATGTCCGACGCCATCACGACCTTATGGATTTTGGGTCGTGACAACATGGTATCAGATAACTAGGTTCCCGTAGGTCTCACGAGTCATGAGCAAGTCTAGTAGAGTCTTGCGGATCGGTACTGAGATGTCTGTAGTTATCTTCGAGAGGCTACAGGGATGTTAGGAGTACTTCCCTTCTTGATTCCTCATCGTGTGATTCGATTCCCTTGAGGCTTATCCCTATGTTCATTCCTACTCAATCTTACGCGTCGCGAAGCGCTTGCTATGAATCAGGAAATTTGAGGAATTGAATGGTTCTACGTATGTAATTTGAGATGTTTTCATGTGTAATTTGAGATGTTTCAGCTCAGTAGATGTGTTTCTGGGAGCCTTAAGGCTATGTTCAGGTAGTGATGATGCTTGCGATTGGTTATCGCGCGATGTCAATATGATGATATAATGCTTGCCCGTATGTTGGCGGTGATGAATGGTTTAAAGGGAGGTCTTCTCAGAGTTCGCTTCCGAGATTTTGGTATTTTAGTTGTGGCAGAGGAAAGGAATTTGGGTTATGAATGGTCTGGTTGGGGTTGATAAAGTAGTAAGACTTGGTGTCTTCAATGAGGTGGGATATGCACCTGTGACGTGAAGTCGTCGTCATTGATCGAATGGAATGTGTTAAGTTTGTCGGTGATATGGTTTATTTGAATGCGTGGGGTCAGAGTATTGAAGAATGCGGTTGGCAGAGACCATGAGGTGCGGTGGTTCAGTACTGGATAAGTGTTGATAATGAAGGCAGCTAGAGAAAGATGATCTTCAGAGAGCTTGAAGTCGTGGTGATCTGATGTTTTGAGAGCTATAGAGAATGGTCCTGAAGTGAGGCTAGGCGGTGGTTCCATTTCTAGGAGTCTGGGTCTAAGAAGCGGAAGTCGAGCAGTCGCAAAGTGGGGGAGCGGCAACATAGCTTGGAATTTGAAGATATTGTCGCGCATTTAATAGATGTCCATGCGGAGCGGACAGACTAGTAAAGTTGGTAAATGAAGCAGGGTGTAGGATGGGGTATTGAAGTCGCAGAGAGCGTGCATTTCAGCGTCGTAGGAAGGTGTCCACGGGTGATTTCCACATGTGGGTTATCTCCTGTGAATAGGTTAGCGGTGGCATGGTTGGCAGGTCTCTGTGAGGGGTTCTAGTGGCTATTCAATAGGAGGCAGAATGTGTGAATGATGCAAGAGAATTTGGAAGAATTGGACAGATTGGTTGAGCAAGATCGCGTTATCAAAGGATAAAGGATCTCGGCAGGGTCTAGAGTGGTGCAAGGAGTAGCTTCGGGCTAAGTGAGGGAGTCCCACCATCTGCAGTTGGGTTGCAGGATTGTGTTATCATAGGGTTGCGGATTGTCGGTGTGTTGGCAAGTTATTACAACTAAGGGTAAGGAGTAAAATGGTGATTGTGCGTGGGATTTGATGAATTTGTGCAAAAGTTGGCCCGGTCAGGTCAGGGCTAGGCTTTGGAAGATTCAGAATTTATGCTTAAGGCATGGGCGAGTTGTAAGGATAGTGACTCGGTCACGTGTTTCATTGAAAAGGGTTTTCATGTGCTAGAAGAGCCTTGGGGTTGATTGTATTTGGGGCCAGTCAGAGTGGGTGACTATCAATAGCGGTCCTAGTGAGTTCAAAAGTCAAGTACGTGATGTGTAAGGGTTTCAGGCAGTAGTATGATCGAGAATCGAGCTTTTGCAGAGTAATTTCTGAGAAAAAGGAAGATAGTTGGAATGTTCTATGATATGTTTTAGCGTGCAGGATAGTATTGTATGAGTGAGAGAAAAAACTCTGGGTTGTAGAAGATTATCAGGAGGGTATGATACGGGTTACGGGATTTAGGCAGCATAGTCTTGTGAATCAAGGTCACTCGGGATGAGTGAGGGTTAAGTTTGCTATAAGTTGAAGGAAGTTGCTATTATTTCTGAGGCAATTGAAGATGATTAAAAGAAGATAGATTGATTAGCCATGGTTTAAATGGCACATTTACGACAGTGATCAATTCCTTCGGTGTGATTAAGTTATGCATGTGGTTTGTGCCGGTGTGTGCGGGGATTGTCGGCCCTCTTAATGGATTTCATGTGGGAGCATTTGAGTGCTATGGCCTGTCGGGTGTAGGCGGATCCCGGAAGGGTTATGGTGGTATAGATTACTACTTAAGGATTTGCAATTGTGGGAATTCACTCGTGTGTTGAGATGGTACTCTTGAATTGAGTTAAGTAAAAGGTTTCTATATGATGAAGTGTTCACCCTATTGGTGGTTCAGAAGTTATGATGGAATTCTTGCGCTACCTCATATTGGCATGTTAGGTACGGTAAGCAGTATGTAACTGGGAGTAAGAATCGAGATTGCGGTTTGGTGTTGTCACGACCCAAAATACTAACTCAGGTCATGATGGCGCCCAACACCAGGGTTAGGCAAGCCCACACTTAAATTACTAAGGATTTCTTCCATGATTGGTTAAACATCCCAATACGTGCCAAGTTTTTTTTAAAGTTCAAACGTTAATTGGAAAAAAGAAAATAAAATATAGCAAGCCATTTTTACCAAAAGCAGTCAAAATGAGGAATGAGCCAATATATATATATACAAACCCGCAAACCAAAATAACAACTACGTATGTGCCAGGAACTAGTGTCACAAGTCCTACGGGCATACTAACAGAATATACAAAACATAATATACAATCCCACTGTCTGAAAGAAATAGACGAGAAATAAGCAAAAGAAAACTCCATGGTGCTGCCGAGGACCGTCAGAAGAAGCAGCTCACCGTGAAGTCGGGTCCAACTAAGATCAGAATCGAGCTCCAGTCTGATTACCAGATGCACCAGCCTCAGAACCTGTACAATTAAGTGCAGAAGTGCATCATGAGTACATAAACAAATATGTACCCAGTGAGTATCCCGCCTAACCTCGAAGAGGTAGTGACGAGAGGTCGACTTGACACTCACTAAGGTCGAACAAAATGATTAGCAAGATATAACATCAGTAACGGACATAAAGGATGATAAAAGTAGTAAAAATTTAAGATAACAGTAATTCAAATAAATACTGGAGGTAAATATACAGTTTCTACTTCATTATTCTTTTCTTTCCTTTAAAAATATATATATCTGAACACTCAAAATCCATAAAAGAATTCTTAACAGTTTAACATGCGCATACAGGATAAGGACAACCAGCCTGAGCCATCATAATGATCATATATGTGCACTGCCGAGGGTCGAACGACCCGAACCATAATATATATATCTTTCAATCTTGCTGTGGCGTACGACCCGCTCCCGTGAGAGTGGGGGAAATAATACTCCGCTCGCGGAATGTAAATTGCGAAGCGGTCACATGCACACACAATCCACACATTTGTTCTTTATAAATTACTCTTCATGATCAAATCCTAAAAATCTCTTTAATTCCATGATCTCGGGGAAACAAGTCGCATGTAACATTAATTCACTAAGCATATAGTTCATTTCAAGGAAAACATAAAGCATGGTGTAGGCCTAACTACCCGGACATAATAATAATAGCCGCTACATACGGACTCTCGTCACTTTGTACGTACGTAGCCCTCACAATTATCACATATAGCATTTAAATCACCTAGGGGGACATTTTCCCCCTTACAAGGTTAGAAAGGAGACTCACCTCGTGCCGAATCTACTGCCCGGACCAAGAACGCACCTGAAACTCCGAACTCTACACCTGAGGACTCGAAACTAGCCAAATGTTATACAAATTCATCAATTTATGCTCAAAGTATGGAAATCCTCCTACTACTAAGTCAAATTCACCATTCTTGAAGAAATCCTAAAATCCAACCCCGGGACCGCATGCTCGGATTCCAAAAATTTTCGAAGGAAACACTCACCCATAGCCTAAGGATCATTAATATACGATATTTGAATTATTTCATAGCCAATTCACGAGTAATTTTCTAAATTCTCGAAGGCCCTAGGTTACTACCCAAATTCCTAAATTTTAACTAATTAAGTAGTTAAATTCCACTAAGAATGCATGCATTAACTAACTCTAGGATAGAATCTACTTACCTTTTAGTGGTTGAGTCGTTGAGCCCTTCTCCCAATCTCTCAAGGTGTTCTAATGAAGGAAGAAGTGAAGAAATAATGAAGAATTTCATATTTAAGAAACACACTGCCTGACAGTGATTCCGCACCTGCGGCTGGAGGACCGCACCTGCGGTCTTGCACCTGCGAGTAAAGGCTCGCATCTGCAAAAATGGACGAGGAAGCCTGGGCCCGCACTTGCGGAGTGGGACCGCACATGCGGCTCCACTCTTGCGGAACTTTGTCCGCGCCTGTGAGAAATGGCTTGCCCGCTGGGGGTCGCACCTGCGAGGCTGGGACCGTAGGAGCGGTCCCGCACCTGCGATTGGGAAACCGTACCTGCGGTCAACGATAGAACAGGTGCACCGGCAGCTATTTCAGCTAGTTTTTGGCCTCGTGTGGTGTTCGGGAGGCACCTGGGCCCACCCGAGCCCCTGTCCAAATATCCTGACAAGTCCCAAATCATAACACGGACTTGCTCAAGCTTTCAGAACACCCAAAACAATGCTAAAACTCAAAATCACACCTCAAAACCCCTAGAACCAAACTTAGGAACTTTAAGTTTTCTTGAATTCGCTAACAACGCGCCGAACCAACCTATACTACTCGGAATGACACAAAATTTTGCAGGCAAGTCATAAATGACATAACAGAACTATTCCTGATCTCGGAATTCCGTTCGGACCTAGATAACAAGAAAACACGTCCCAAACCACAATAGGAACTTAAGGAACTTCTTATTTCAATATTGGGGGCCGAAACGCTCTCGGGTCATCAGAAACCCATTCCGAACATATGCCCAGGTCTGAAATCATCATATGAAGATACTAGAACTGACGAAACTCGATTCCGAGGTTGTTTACCCAAAATATTGACTGAAGTCAAACTTGGCCTTAAAGGCCAACCTTAAGGAACCAAGTCTTCCTATAGTACTCTAAACACTTCTGAATCCCGAACCACCCGCCCCGAAATTCATAAATCACAATAAGCCACTATGGGAAGTTTCATTTAGGGGAACGGGGTCCGATAATGCAAAACGACCGATCAGGTCGTTACAGGTGTTAATAAGGATGTCATGAGCTCGGAAGAGCAAGAAAAAAAAGTGATTTGAAAGTTCAGAGTAAGCTGGGGTTATCTTCAGTGTCACCTGAGATTGATATTCGGTGGAAGAGGCTTTGTACCCTAGTTATGGGTTCTTGATTTGTCTTACAGCGTAGTGTGGCCAGTGGTGGATTGTAGGGTGTTTGTCCTAGCTATGATGGTTATTCTCGCATATTATGAGAGAAAGTGGGTTAATGTGGACTCCGGGTAAAGCTATTAGCCTATTTTGGTGCGAGCAAGGTAGACTCGGTGTTTGTGGATGGATTTAAATATGATTATGGGCTTCGTATGAGCCAGGCATGTTTATTTCAGTATAGCGCTCCTCAAGGAGGGGTGTTGGGATATCAGGTGTTGTCCCGTCTTCGTCAATTCAGGTAATATTGATTGTGCCGTGTGGGTTGTGAAACGGTTTGATAATTTCCTATGTGTTGAGGTCCCGCGTAGTGGGGATGTTATGTGAGCAGGATAGCTCTTGAGATACAGAGTGTGTATATATATATATATATCTCACCTCAGTTGTGCTTGAGTTTCGTAGCATGCGGCTTTATCAGTCTCCCCAGGATGGTATTATGCACTTAGCGTGCTTGTGATCGATATTCGATAATGTGTAATAGTGAGCAATTCAGCTCCGTATATATTTCCTTATGTGAGTTTTATGATGGGATCGGGTGGCACGCCGCCACGGGTATGTTATTTGGATCGGGTTGCACGCCGCAACAGTGTGATGATGAGAAGGGTTAATATATATTTATTTTTCTTATGTTTTACTTCCTATTTTCTGAGAAAAGTTGATATTAGTTGTGTGGGTTGAATATTCCCTTCCTGAGTCATTTCTTATCTATCATGTTCGATTTATGGCCTATCGGCGCGATGCGGTATCATGTGAGGTTGTTGGTCATGTTTGGGGTGATTTGTTGTCTGAGCAGTTCACACTAGTTGAGACGAGATTATCGGATCAGGGATCAATGCGATAAGATTATGTGAAGTGTATATTAAAGAACAAATACCACTATTCAGGTTCGTAATGAGGTGATGATTCGAGACAAGATGAGTTATTCAATGATTTGTTAACTCTGCAGTTGGGTATGAATTTCTACACATCTCCTTCGTTGTGCTGGTATCATCAGCATTATAGCAGTATGTATGTATATATATCATGAGGTGCATTGAGAGCATCATATTCGTGGAAATTTGGCTATTAAGGTTCAGGGAGCGTCATTGTGGTTCGATGATGAATTTTTCGGTGCATGGTGCTAATTCATAAAAGGTATGTAGTCATGTTCTGGTATATCTTTTGGTGGTTGATACGGTGTTTATATATTGGAACTAGGCCTGGCAGAGAAGTTCCAGGTATTGGAACTGGATTCTGAACTTATTATATGGATAAAATAAAAAATCTTCAGATTTGATCAAGCTAATGTACTCAACTGGGTTGTGGTAGCACGGGCAGGTGCTCGGGGTGTTAAACAGTGAATTCAGATAACTCCAGAGTAGTTCTTAGCACGTTCGAGGACGAACGTCTGTTTAAGTGGGGCAGAATGTAACGACCCGATCGGTCGTTTTGAGCTCTAACGCGTCGTTCAGCGATTTGAAGTCATGAGCAGCTCCATTTCAAGTGTTATGACTTGTAGGTGTGGTCGGAATTGAATTTCGGAAAGTTTAGAGTTGATTTGGAAAGAAAATTCTCATTTCTGAAGCTTTAAGTTGGAAGAATCAACTAAGATTGGAATTTTGAGTAAACGACCTCCGAATCACGATTTTAAGGTTCCAGCAGATTAGTATGATGATTTCGGACTTGGGCGTATATCCGTATCGGGTTTTGGATAACCCGGGAACGTTTCGATGCATATCGTGGAAGTCAGCATTTTTGAAGAAATTTCCTAAGTTTGGCTTGAAGCGCATTTCATTGATGTTGATGTCCGTTTGGGATTCCGAGTCTGGGAATAGCTCCGTATGGTGATTTTGGAGTTGGGAGCGCGATCGGAAGTGAATTTGGATGCCCGTAGGTCATTTTGAAGTCATTTGGCTAAAGATAGAAATTTGAAGGTTTTTGAGAAATCCGACTGGAAGTGGAAATTTTGATATCAAGGCCGGAATGTGATTCCGGAAGTTGGTGCAGGCCCGTAATGTTGAATATGACTTGTGTGCAAAATTTGGGGTCAATCGGACGTGATTTGATAGGTTTCGGCATCGGATGTGGAAGTTTGGAATTTCAAGTTCATAAAGTTGGGATTTGGGTGCGATTCGTGATTTCGATATTGTTTGAGGTGATTTCAAGGCTCGAATAAGTCCGTGTGAGGTTATGGGACTGAGTCGTGTGATTGGACAGTGTTCCGAGGTCCTCGGGTGTGTTTCGGGGTGGTTCTGGGTTGTTTTCAAGTGTTTTTGTGCTGCTATTTTTCTAGTGTTTTGGGGGTTCAGTGCGATCGCAGCCCTAGTGGTGCGATCGCGGAGAAGGAATTAGAGGGGCTGGTAATCTGGCTTGTGCGATCGCACTTGTATGTATGCAATCGCACAGAGGAGGATTTTGGGGGCTGTTGCATTGGTTTATGCAATCGAACAGAGAAAAAATATGAGGCTTCATCTTTTGGCTTGTGCGATCGCAGTTGTGACTGTGCGATCGCACAGGGTGTTCTGGGAGGCTTCTGGGATTTTGCTTGTGCAAACTCGGTTGATGTTGTGCGATCGCACAAAAGGATGCCTGGGCAGTGTATCATTTTAAACGGGATTCTTGGCTCATTTCTCCTATTTTCATCTTGGCATGGAAATTTTGGGAGGCCTCAAAGGGGGATTTTCATCATGCATGTAACGACCCGATCGGTCGTTTTGCGTTATCGGACCCCGTTCCCCTAAATGGAAATTTCCATAGCGGCTTATTTTGATATATGACTTGCGGGGGCGGATGGTCTGGGATTCAGAAATGTTTAGAGCAATATTGGAATACTTGGTTCCTTCAGGTTTGCCTTAAGTTTGACTTCGGTCAATGTTTTGAGCAAACGACCTCGGAATCGAGTTTCGACGATTCTGGTAGCTTCGTATGATGATTTCGGGCTTGGGCGTATGTTCGGAATGGGTTTTGGATGACCCGGGAGCGTTTCGGCACCCAATATCGAAATAAGAATTTCCTTAAGTTAATATTGTGGTTTGGGACATGTTTTTGTGTTATCGAAGTCCGAACGCAATTCCGAGACCGGGAATAGTTCTGTTATGTCATTTATAACTTGTCTGCAAAATTTGGTGTCATTCCGAGTAGTATAGGTCGGTTCGGCGCATTATTAGCAAATTCTAGAACTTTAAGTTCAAAGTTTGATTCAATTTGGTTTTGGGGTCGAATTCTTAGTTTCATTGTTGTTTTTCACATTCCAAAAATTCGAGCGAGTCCGTATCATGAATACAGACTTCCCAGTGCCTTTGGACGGGGTTCCGAGGGGCTCGGGTGAGTTTCGGACCCCTCGAAGCCAATTTCAAAACACCAGAAATTCCAGGTCTGGTTTCCTTCTCTGCGATCGCGGAGGGGTCCCTGCGTTCGCAAAGAAGGAACTGGGCAGATGTGGTGAATGCCCTGTGCGTTCGCACAAAAGGCACCGCGATCGTGATGGGTTGGGCTCGTGACCCAATGCGATCGCACACCCCACCCGCGCTCGCACAAGAGCCCAGCTACTCCTTACCTTGTGCGTTCGCAGGGCTCTCTCCGCGTTCGCACAGAAGGCCCATGAGGGCTTGGTCATTTAAAGCTCTGCGATCGCACTGCCCAGGCTGTGATCGCATAGAGGAGACTACTGGGCAGTGTGTTTTTATAGTGGGATTTAATTCATTTCCCTCATCTTCTTCTTCTTCCTTGGGACGATTTTCAGCATTTAAGAGGGGCAAACGACCTAGTTTTTGAAGGTACATAAATTCTACCCTAATATTAGTTTCATGCATGGATTACAAGCTAAATTAACTACCTAATTAGTGAAAATTAAGGATTTGGGGTAGTAACCTAGGGATTTTGAAAATGTAGAAAATTACCAGTCAATTAGCTATGAAATCAAGTAAAAATCATGTATTAATGATCCTTAGGCTATGGGTGAGTGTTTCCTTCGAGAAATTTTGGAATCCGAGCATGCGGGCTCGGGGTTGGATTTTAGGTAAGGGGTTCATCAAACCGGTTGTATCGTCGTGGCATGCTCCAGTTCTATTCCTAAAGAAAAAGGATGCGCCCATGCGAATGTGTATTGATTACCGCTAGTTGAACAAGGTTACATTAAGGTCCCAGCCTCGCATGTGCGACCCCCAGGTGGGTTGCCCAGTTATCGCAGGTGCGGGCCTTTCCCGCAGGTGCGGAGCCGCAGATGCGGACTCCTGCCCGCAGGTGCGAGCTATTGCTTGCAGGTGCGAGACCGCAGGTGAGGTCCTTGAGCCGCATGTGCGGAACCACTGAAGGCAATGTGTTCTTTTAAATACGGTAAATGTTAATTTTCTGCATTTTTCTTCCACCATTGTCGTCTTAGGGAGCTTGGGAAAGGGACATTCCACCTAGCTACTGAAAGGTAAGTGATTTCTACTCTAATATTAGTTAAATATATGAAATCCTAGGTAGATTAACCTCCTAATTAGTGAAAAATCAAGGGTTAGAGTAAAAACTTAGGGCTTTACGGAATTTGGGGGATTACCCAGTAAACTAGCTATGAAATCATACAAAAATCATATATTAATGACCCTTAGGGTATGGGTAAGTGTTTCCTTCAAGAATTTCCGGAATCCGAGCATGTGGGCCTGGGGTGTATTTTTGGAATTTTTCAAAGTAGGTTGAATAACTACTTAATTAGGTAAATTTCATACTTTTGAGCATAGATTAATTCATGTATACAATATTTGACTAGTTCCGAGTCCTTGAGAGGTGAGTTTAGAGGTCTGGGCGCGTTCTTGACCCGGAAAGTAGGATTCTACACGAGGTGAGTCTCCTTTCTAACCTTGTAAGAGGTAATTGCGGGGGCTACACACGCACGAAGTGACGAGAGTCCGTGCGTAGCTACTATTATGATATGTTGGGTAGTTCTAGGACTCACAAGCATGTTTTTATGTGCCTTACGTGTGTCCCTAAATGTATTTGAGTTGCATAGTATCCTTGAATTTGGTGTGAAAGTATTAGGAAGTTATGTTCAAAAATAATATTGCTTAAGTTCTTGTTTTTACGTACAATCTCTGTAAAACCCCTAAATGCTGAAAAATTAAGTGTATGTATACGGCAGCCGCGTCGCATGTATGATTCGTGAGCAGGATAGCCCTACTGTTATGTAAACCGCGTCGCATGTTCGATTCTCGAGCGGGGTAATATATGCATCTATGGTTCGAGCCGTTCGACCCTCGGCAGTGCACATTTATTTTCGCGACACTTCGGTCGTACGCTTTCAGCCTATTATGTGCTATATAATTTACTGGAAGTTTGTTGAAATTGTATAAAATGTTTCATGTGAAAAAGGGAATTTAGTACATTATATGCTAGTGAAATTTGACATGCAAAGGTAATTACAACTATACTTGATATGTCTTTGTGATTACTACACCTGTTATGCCTGCCTAGTTCCTATTAAATTATGTTATTTAAAAAAATGTTAACTCTAGTAAGTATCACATCTACTTCTCGTCACTACTTCTTCGAGATTAGGCGGGATACTCACTGGGTACATATCTGTTTATGTACTCATGCTACGCTTCTGTACTTAATAGTACAGGATCTGAGGCAGGTGCATCTAGGCATTTATCCGGAGCTCGTCCTTGATGTATACTTGGCGTGGACTTCTCGGTGAGCTACTTTCCCTGACGTATCACTCTGGCAGCACCTTGGAGTTCCTTTTTTCTTTTGATATGTCTGTATTACTTTTCTTCGGACACTAGGGCAAACTTGTATTTTCTTTTGGATACTCATTTCTATTAGATGCCCGTAGATCTGTGACGCCAGTTCCTGGCATGCCCATGTAGTGGATATTCTATTCTTTTGGCTTGTAACTATCGGTTGTGATTACTATATTTATTGCTCACTTTTGGTCATCTAAGTCACTAATTTACTTCGAATTTATGCTTTGAAAGAAAAACCTCTTAGTATGGTGAATTGTTTTATAAATTAAAAAGGGATCACTAGTAAATTAAGGTTGGCTTGCCTTACATCAAAGTTGGGTGCCATCGCGACCTAAATTGGGATTTGGTTCGTGACAACATAGTATCAGAGCTCTATGTTCACGTAGGTCTCACAAGTCATGGGCAAACCTAATAGAGTCTTACGGATCGATACGGAGAAATCTGTATTTATCTTCGGGAGGTTATAGGGTGTTAGGAAACCTCTTTATTCATGTTCTATCGTGCAGTCGATGGTTTACTAAATCTCATTCTTCTATTCTCTCACAGATGGTGAGGACACACGCGGCTGACGTTCCATACCTAGGAGATACCGTTACCCCCGTCGTCTGAGGCTGTTGCAGAGGCCGAGGGAGGACACCTGCCCGAGGTAGGGGACGAGGGCGTCCTAGAGCTGTTCCACTAGCACACCTAGAAGATCCGGCAGAGCATCCTATCACAGAGGAGCAGGGCGAGGTACCCCCAGCAGATCCTGTCCCAGTAGACTTTATGACAGAGCCAAGCTTCCAGGAGGTCATGGGCCGTATGATGCGGTTCATGGATACTATGACTCAGGCTGGTTTATTTCCAGTGGATCCTTCCACATCTCAGGCAGGAAGGGGAGCCCAGACCCCTACTGCCCAGGCCACAGGATATGCAGCAACAGTATATCAGACTCCGGGTACACTGCCCGTGGGTGGAGCCTAGCCAGTATCAGCAGCACCTGAGCTCAGACCAGCTGCGGACAGAGATCCCAGAAGTTACTGGATAGGTGGACCTGATTGCACCCTCCTATCTTCGGAGGTGAGAAGGGAGAGTATGCCCAGGACTTCATTGATAGGTGCAGGGACAGACTGCACAACATGAGGATACTGGAGTCCCATGGAGTGGACTTCACTACTTTTCAGCTTGAAGGCAGGGTCGGCAGATGGTGGCAGTCATATGTCCTTGGTAGACCGGCAGGTTCCCCTTCCATCACTTGGGATCAGTTTACTCAGTTGTTCCTGGACAGGTATATCCCACCCTCCGAGAGGGAAGATCTGCGATATCAGTTTGATCAGCTGGAGCAGGGACAGATGTCAGTGACAGACTACGAGACTAGGTTTTCTGAGTTGTCTCGCCATGCCCTTATGATACTTCCTGCTGATGCTGAGAGAGTGCGGAGATTTGTAGCTGGGATGCACTCAAGTATTAGGGCCAACATGGCCTGAGAGGTGGAGATGGGGACTCCTTATCAGTTTGTGGTCGAGATAGCTCGCCGGATTGAGGGTTATCATTCGAGGGGTAGAGAGTAGAGTCAGCATGATAAGAGAGCTAGATTTTTAGGAGATTCCAGAGGTGCCCCAACCAGGGGTAGAGGTTAGTTAGGTAGAGGCCAGCCTACCTGGCCTCCATATTCAGCTCCTCCGCCAACTCCCCGTGATGCTCGAGTGAGGCCCTATTTCAGTGCTATGCCAAAGAGTTCCTACCTTCTACCAGCCATTCAGGGTTCCTCAGGCGGGTATTCTGGTCATCAGGGGTCTTCTAGTCCTTACTACAGTGCCATGCCGGAGGGTTCTCTCCGTCCCCTAGCTATCCAGGGTCCTTCTTTTGGGAAGCAGGCCATGCCACCGGTGAGATGTTATGAGTGCGGTGATCTAGGCCATATGAAGAGGACTTATCCCAGGCTTTGGGGCAAGGCCGTTCAGCAGATCTATCAACCTACATTTTCAGCACCAGCGGTGCGTCCACCCAGAGGTGGAGGGCATACTGGTAGAGGTCGTCCGAGAGGTGGAGGACAAGTAGGGGGAGCTCTGCCGGCCACTATTCATTTCAACAGAGGTCAGTCATCCGGTTCTCCAGCTAGATTCTATGCTATTCTGGCCCGATCAGATGCAGTGTCCTCATATGCCGTGATCACAGGTACTATTTCAGTATCTGGTAGAGATGCATCAGTGTTATTTGATCCGGGATCCACCTATTCATATGTGTCAGCCTTATTTTCTTGTTTCCTGAATGTTCCTCGCGAGTCCTTGGGTACTCCTATTTATGTGTCCACTCCCGTGGGCGATTCTGTGGTTGTAGACCAGATTTATCAGTCCTGTGTGATTTTATTTTGTGGGTTCGAGACCAGAGCGGACCTTTTATTGCTCGACATGGTTTATTTTGAGGTTATTTTAGGCATGGATTGGTTATCTCCTTATCATGCCATGCTAGATTGCCATGCCAGGACAGTTACCTTAGCCATGCCCGAGTCGCCTAGGCTGGAGTGGAGAGGTTCCTCAGTTAGTGCAGCCAGCCGGGTATTTCCATTCCTGAAGGCTAGACATATGGTCGAGAAGGGTTGTCTGGCCCATCTTGCTTATGTGCAGGACACTACCACCGAGTCTCCGACGATTGATTCATTGCCAGTGGTTCGAGCGTTTGCTGATGTATTTCCTTTAGACTTGCTACGCATGCCTCCGGATCGTGATATTGATTTCTGCATTGATTTAGCTCCAGGCACCCAGCCTATATCTATTCCTCCGTACCGTCAGGCCGAATGTATCGCCATGGGGTGCCTCAGTTTTATTTGTGAAGAATACGGATGGGACTATGCGAATGTGTATTGACTACTGCCAGTTGAACAAGGTCACCATTAAGAACAAGTATCCTTTGCCGCGCATCGATGATTTGTTTAACCAGTTGCAGGGTGCTCGGGTGTTTTCTAAGATTGATTTCAGATCGGAATATCATCAGTTGAGGATTCGGGCCTCAGATGTTCCGAAGACTGCTTTTCGTAAGAGATATGACCATTATGAGTTCCTGGTGATGTCCTTTGGCTTGACTAATGCCCCAGCAGCATTAATGGACTTGATGAACAAGGTGTTTAGGCCGTACATTGATTCTTTTGTCATCGTCTTCATTAATGACATTCTGATTTACTCATGTAGCCTGGGAGAGCACGAGCAACATTTGAGAGTTGTGCTCCAGACCTTGCGAGAACAGAAGCTATATGCTAAGTTCTCCAAGTGTGAGTTTTGGTTGGATTCTGTGGAATTCTTGGGACATGTGGTATCCACAGAGGGTATCAAAGTTAATCCTAAGAAGATTGAGGCAGCTCAAAGTTTCCACGTCCTACTTCAGCTACAGAGATCAGGAGTTTCTTGGGTCTATTAGGCTAATACCCGCGATTTGTGGAGGGCTTTTCATCCATTGCATCCCCACTGACTAGATTGACTTAGAAGAATTCCCCGTTTCGATGGTCCGACGAGTGTGAGACGAGCTTTCAGAAGCTCAAGACAACATTGACCGCAGCACCAGTCCTGGTATTGTCTTCCGGTTCTGGGATGTATACAGTATATTGTGAAGCTTCACGCATTAGCTTGAGGTATGTATTGATGCAAGAAGGGAGAGTTATTGATTATGCTTCGCGCCAGATGAAGGTTCATGAGAAGAATTAATCATGTGCACGATTTGGATTTGGCGGCGATTCTTCATGCTCTTAAGATTTGGAGGCACTATTTGTATAGGGTGTCCTGTGAGGTTTATACGTATCACCGCAGCTTACATCACTTGTTCAAATAGAGGGATCTTAATTTGAGGCAGCGTAGGTCACTTGAGTTGCTGAAGGATTATGAAATCACCATTCTTTATCATCTGGGCAAGATGAATGTGGTAGCAGATGCTTTGAGCAGGAAGGTGGAGAGTATGGGTAGCTTGGCTTATATTTCAGCAGAAGAGAGACCTCTAGCCTTAGACATTCAGTCCTTGGCTAATCGCCTGGTGGGATTAGACCTTTCCGAGCCTCGTCGAGTTCTAGCACATCTGGTTGCTCAGTGTTCATTACTGGGTGAAATTAAGGCTCGACAGTTTGATGATCCGCGCTTGGCAGAGCTTCGGGAGACAGTGGTTCAGGGAGGTGCCAAGGAGGTTAATATTGGTGAGGATGGTGCTCTGAGACTTCAGGTCCGTTTATGTGTTCCTAATGTTGATGGCCTGAGGGAGAGGATTCTAGAGGAGGCACACAGTTCTCGGTATTCTGTTCATCCCGGTGCTACAAAGATGTATCGTGATTTGAAGCAGCATTACTGGTGGAGGCGGATGAAGAAGGACATTGTGGAGTATGTGGCTAGGTGTCTTAATTGCCAGCAGGTTAAGTGTGAGCACCGGAGGCTAGGAGGCCTACTTCAGCAGATGCACATTCCTGAGTGGAAGTGGGAGCGCATCACTATGGACTTCGTGGTTGGATTGCCTCGGACTTTGCAGAAGGTTGACGCGGTTTGGGTCATTGTGTATAGATTGACCAAATCAGCGCATTTCATTCCAGTGGCTACTACTTATACTTCTGAGAGGTTGGACCAGATCTACATTCGGGAGATAGTACGGTTGCACGATGTGCCGGGTCCATTATATCAAATCGAGGTCCTCAGTTCACCTCACACTTCTAGAGAGCGTTGCATTGTGAGATGGGTACCCAGATAGATCTCAGCACATCATTTCACCCTCAGACTGATGTTCAGTCGGAGCGTATAGTTCAGATATCGGAGGACATGCTCAGGGCATGTGTGATTGACTTCGGAGGTTAGTGGGACCAGTTCTTGCCTTTGGCCGAGTTTGCTTACAATAATAGTTACCAGTCCAGCGTCGTTCTCCTATCAGGTGGTTTGAACCTGGCGAGGCAAAGTTATATGGCACCAACCTAGTGAGAGATTCTTTGGAGAAAGTGAAGTTGATTCAGGAGAGGCTCCGCACAGCACAGTCCAGACAGTAGAGTTACGCGTATCAGAAGGCGCGTGATGTATCATTTATGGAGGGAGATAAGGTTTTGTTGAACGTCTCGCCGATGAAGGGTATTATGAGGTTCGGGAAGAAGGGCAAGCTGAGCCCGAGGTTTATAGGTCCTTTCGAAGTATTGAGGCGAGTTGGAGGGGTTGATTATGAGCTTCTTTTACCTCCCAGTTTATCAGGAGTTCATCCGGTCTTTCATGTATCCATGCTCCGGAGGTACCACGCCTACTTCTCTCACGTGGTTGATTTCAGCACTATTCAGTTGGATGAGAAGTTGGGCTACGAGGAGGAGCCAATCGCTATTATTGACAGGCAGGATCGCCAGTTGAGATCCAAGAGAGTTTATTCCGTAAAGGTCCAGTGGAGGGGCCAACCAGTCGAGGAGGCGACCTGGGCGTCCGAGGAAGACATGCGAAGTAGATATCCACATTTATTCAGCACTTCAGCTATGATTCTAGACCCGTTCGAGGATGATGTTTGTTTAAGAGGTGGAGAATGTAATGACCTGACCGGTCGTTTTGTGTTATCGGACCCTGTTCCCCTAATGAAACTTCCCGTAGAAGCTTATTGTGATTTATGACTTGCAGGGACGGGTGGTTCGGGATTCGGAAGCGTTTAGAGTGGTTTAGGAACACTTGGTTCCTTAAGATTGGCCTTTAAGGCCAAGTTTGACTTCGGTTAATATTTTGATTAAACAACCTCGAAATTGAGTTTTGACGGTTCCGGTAGCTTCGTATGATGATTTCGGACTTGTGCGTATGTTCGGAATGGGTTTTGCATGACCCGGAGGCGTTTTGGCGCCCAATATCGAAATTAGAGTTTCTTTAAGTTTGAAATTTGGTTTGGAACTTGTTTTTTGTGTTATCGAGGTCCAAACGGAATTGTGAGACCGGGAATAGTTCCGTTATGTCATTTATGACTTTCCTGCAAAATTTGGTGTCATTCCGAGGAGTATCGGTCAGTTCAGCGCATTGTTAGCGAATTCAAGAAACTTAAAGTTCCTGAGTTTGGTTCTAGGGGTTTTGAGGTGTGATTTTGAGTTTTAACATTGTTGCGGGTGATCCAAAGGCTCGAGCAAGTCCGTATTATGATTTGGGACTTGTTGGTATATTTAGACGGCGGCTCGGGTTGACCCAAGTGCCTCTCGGACACCAAACGAGGCCAAAAACCAGCTGAAGCAGTTGGTGGTGCACCCTATCTGGTGTGACCGCAGGTGCGGTTGCCCAGTCGCAGGTGCGACCCCCAGGTGGGCTGCCCAGTTCTCGTAGGTGCGGGCCTTTCCCACAGGTGCGGACTCCTGCCCGCAGGTGCGAGCCCAGGCCCTTGTCCTATTTTCCGCAGGTGCGAGCCATTGCTCGCAGGTGCAAGACCGTAGGTGCAGAACCACTAAAGGCAGTGTGTTCTTTTAAACATGGGAAATGTTCATTTTCTCCTTTTTTCTTCCACCATTGTCGACTTAGGGAGCTTGGGAAAGGGACATTCCACCTAGATACTGAAAGGCAACTGATTTCTACTCTAATATTAGTTTAATACATGAAATCCTAGGTAGATTAACCTCCTAATTAATGAAAAATCAAGGGTTAGAGTAAAAACCTAGGGCTTTATGGAATTTGGGGGAATACCCAGTAAACTAGCTATGAAATCATACAACAATCATATATTAATGACCCTTAGGGTATGGGTAAGTGTTTCCTTCAAGAATTTTCGGAATCCGAGCATGTGGGCCTGGGGTGTATTTTTGGAATTTTTCAAAGTAGGTTGAAATAACTACTTAATTAGGTAAATTTCATACTTTTGAGCATAGATTAATTCATGTATACAATATTTGACTAGTTCCGAGTCCTTGAGAGGTGAGTTTGGAGGTCTGGGCGCGTTCTTGACCCGGAAAGTAGGATTCTACACGAGGTGAGTCTCCTTTCTAACCTTGTAAGAGGTAATTGTCCCCATAGGTGATCATAAATAATTGCATGTCCTTATTTGCGGGGGCTACAAACGCACGAAGTGATGAGAGTCCGTGCGTAGCTACTATTATGATATGTTGGGTAGTTCTAGGACTCACAAGCATGCTTTTATGTGCCTTACGTGTGTCCCTAAATGTATTTGAGTTGCATAGTATCCTTGACTTTGGTGTGAAAGTATTAGGAAGTTATGTTCAAAAATCATATTGCTTAAGTTCTTGTTTTTACGTACAATCTCTGTAAAACCCCTAAATGCTGAAAAATTAAGTGTATGTATACGGCACCCGCGTTACATGTATGATTCGTGAGCGGGATAGCCCTACTATTACGTCATCCGCATCTGATGTTCGATTCGCGAGCGGGATAATAGATGCATCTATGGTTAGAACCGTTCGACCCTCGGCAGTGCACATTTATTTTCGCGACGCTTCGGCCGTACGCTTTCAGCCTATTATGTGCTATATAATTTACTGGAAGTTTGTTGAAATTGTATAAACTGTTTCATGTGAAAAAGGGAATTTAGTACATTATATGCTAGTGAAATTTGACATGCAAAGGTAATTACAACTATACTTGATATTTTATGTCTTTGTGATTACTACGACTAATGCCTGCCTAGTTCCTATTAAATTATGTTATTTAAAAAAAATGTTGACCCTAGTAAGTATCACATCTACTTCTCGTCACTACTTCTTCGAGATTAGGCGGGATACTCACTGGGTACATATCTGTTTATGTACTCATGCTACGCTTCTGTACTTAATTGTACAGGCTCTTAGGCAGGTGCATCTGGGCATTTATCCGGAGCTCGTCCCTGACGTATACTTGGCGTGGACTTCTCGGTGAGCTGCTTTCCCTGACATATCTCTCTGGTAGCACTTTGGAGTTCCTATTTTCTTTTGCTATGTCTATATTACTTTTCTTCAGACAGTAGGGCAAACTTGTATTTTCTTTTGGATACTCGTTTCTATTAGATGCCAGTAGACCTGTGACGCCAGTTCCTGGCATGCCCACGTAGTGGATATTCTATTCTTTTGGCTTGTAACTATCGGTGGTGATTACTATATTCATTGCTCACTTTTGGTCGTCTAAGTCACTAATTTACTTCGAATTTATGCTTTGAAATAAAAACCTCTTAAGTATGGTGAATTGTTTTATAAATTAAGAAGGGATCACTAGTAAATTAAGGATGGCTTGCCTGACATCGAAGTTGGGCACCATCGCGACCTAAATTGGGATGTGGGTCGTGACAATATAAATTTACCCTTATTCCTCCTGTTGTAGCGTGCAACCCGATCCTAGTGTATAATGGAAATTCACCCTTTTCTTCCTCAATATATATCACCCTTATTCCTCTCGTTGCGGCGTGCAATCCGATCCCACCATATCATAGCAATTCACCCTTATTCCTCCTCAATATATATATATATATATATATATATATATATATAT